>JAQZBX010010685.1:0-43896 GCA_029593785.1 Cabassous unicinctus
ATCGTTATACCAAATGTATGTATCTTAGTAAAAAAAAAAAGTCAGGCGGTTCAAGGTTTCTTCCATTCCCCAAAGGTCTCGTTGAAATTCAAAGGCATTGGAAGGTATGGGGGCGGGAAAGGCTAGCACAGGTAGGGAGAGCCGCAGGGGATTGTTTCCTGGGAGCCATCTTCAGAGCATGCTCAGTCGTATCTTATCTTTATACATAATTCAAGTCACCTTGCTCAAGACCTGCTCTTACAAGCTACTTAAAACTTCAAGGCCTTGGTTTTTGAGACACTAACTCCTTTCCTCTCCTCTCTTGTGTCATCTCTTTCCACTGACTGAATATGGTCAAGGACAAAGGAATACACGAAAATGCGAGAAGTTAAACTTTAGTGAATATCTATATTACACAATGTGATTTGTGACTTGGTGAAACTTCACCTGTTTTCATGTAGATGTCCTTGAAAGAAATAATACACTACTCCTTAAAATATCCTTACAATGAATAATTTCACGTAGCAGGTGAACTGAGTTAATTGTCTGCAAATACATCTTCGGTTACATGTGAGAAAAACGTTATTTTAAAGTGTCCTGTTCACATAAAGAGCAGAGATTGCCATATAATATATATATTTTAATTACAGTGACTTTTCCTTCAATAAATTACATTATTTGGGATGAGACAGTTCTGTAGAACATTAAGCACCTCCTACTCTTTCATTTAGCCAGCGTGGATGGCGTGTCCTCTAAGTACTACACACTTATCATTGGCTGGCTAAGTACAGTTTATTCTCTGTTAGCCATCCTGGGGGCACATGTGGTTGACGACAAGTGGATCAGTTCCGTTATCATAAAATAATCCAAGGTAGCACCACTGATGAGACTTTTTTTTTTTTTAATTCTAGTGTCTACCAAATAGTAGTTGAGGAAGAACGTCCTCGAAGAACTAAAAAGGCAACCGAAATATTAAAGTGCTACCCAGTGCCAATCCACTTCCAGAATGCTTCAATACTGAACTCACAGTACTACTTCGCTGCAGAATTTCCAGCAAACAGCCTGCAAGCTGCTCAGCCTTTTACTATTGGTGATAATAAGACTTACAATGGCTACTGGAACACTCCCCTTCTCCCTCATAAAAGCTACAGAATTTATTATCAAGCTGCTAGTAGAGCCAATGGGGTAAGTTGTATAGATGACTGTTTACTTAGGCAACTTGGATTATCAATGTGAATGTAGATGAAATAAAATAGAAAGAAAGGAAGTCTCGCTTTAATGTAATTTTTACTTGGAAACTTTTTTTTTTCTTTTTAAAATTATTTTTATCTAGAAAAATTTATGGAAAGAAATGAATATATTCATCCTTTTTTTTTGGTGGGGAGAGTATATTGCCAACATGATGGCTTTTATTTTCAATTTTTGCTGTTACCGAAAGTTGGCTGGTAATTTTGCTTCACTTACAGTTTTAGAGGAAGATAATGTGGTTACAACACATGCATTCAGCTTAGTTAAAATTTTGTGAGATTCATAACATCTGTCTTTTCAACACACTCTGTCCCATTTCCAGGGTTGCATAAGAGTTTATGCTTCCTATAGTTGTGACTAAATTAGGTATCTTTTTTGTTGTTGCTGTTCACAGAGAAAATAGCTTCATCGAGCTCATTCTGAATTTTTTTCCCCTTCTGGTTCAGATCAACCCAGAACTGTGATAAGAGCGTAGAGTTTCTTTAGATGGAAGGGAAAGTTTTCCCAGATACTGCAATGGCTTTCCTCCATCATGGCATAAGACTAGGTATCATGGTTGACTTTTCTTTTGCCAACAAAAAGGGGGGAAAGTCTGGGACGCAGGGTTCTCCCCTGGTTGTGCTTACACAGGGAGCAAGTCAGGGTCTGGAGGAATCAGGGGTCTTCAAGGCAGCCACATTTTGTGTCTAGCTCCTCTCTCTTGTCACCTGGTACAGAAATGCCCAACATCACCAGCAGTGAAGCCAGGAAATGCATCTGAGCGTGATTCAAGTAATAACCATTCTGTGATTAAATCCACATTTGCCACAGTGAGATCTTTTCTTATCAGAGTTTTTTTGAGTAGAACTACAGATGTTTCTTCATTTTAAATAAAGCATGAATAATGAGTTTTTTCTCCTCTTCCTTTGACACAGGAAACCAAAATTGACTGTGTGCGAGTGGCCACAAAAGGTATGTTGAAATTGTGGGATGCTCTCCTACTTCATGTCCCCTAAAGTTTTAGACAGTGTTTTAGAACTTCCTGAAACATTAACTTTGTTGAAATAAATATGTATGTAGGTATGTATGTATATATATGCATATAGGTGGATCTTGTGTCATTTAACGTTAATCAGCTGTATTTCATGTATATAACTTTTTAAATATAGAAACCATACCACTGTCTTCCAGAGAGTTTTCAGTGATTATCATTTTTAAATTTCCTTTAAATTAAAATTAATATTTATATGATCTCAGTACACATTTTTAAAGCCAGAGCACTGTACCTGGTAGTACCTATCTCTAGTGATTCTTCCTATGCAAGGTTGTAAAATATTGCCCACTCTTTTCAAGTAACTGTCTAATTATAAAGCTCTTAAAAAGTGGAGTCTCCTCACTGATAATGTGTGTTTCTCTAAACCCGATAACCCCAGTGCTCCGAGTACAGAGGGCAGCAGATATTGTTGTGAAGCTTCTATTTCCCAGGCCTGGTGAAAATTCTGAGAAAATGTGCTCTATCATGAAGTTTAGAAGTGGTTAGGGCCCATCACTGTAAGCAAGCACACCATACAGCGTCCCCTAGCGGATACAGTCAGCTGTGCACGTGTACCTACAGAAAAATAGCCATCTTATCGACCTCTCCACGTGGTTCTACCATCATATAGAAAAGTATACGCAAAAATTCTTTGAGAAATTTAGAATGTTAGATTAATGAGGCATTATAAATTAATACTTGTAGTTAGGCTCTTTCAGACCATTTGAGTAACCAAGAGTACAATAAAGAAGTTTTGTGTGATTTAATTTAGAAATGATGATAAGAAGGCATCATTGGCTCTATGGGACTAGATTTAATCAAGTCAAGAGTAGTCACATGATGAGTTCTGTTCGAGAAAAATATCTTTTTGTTGTTGTTTAACGTTCAGATAACAAAGTTGGAATATACTATGGGCATGCATCTGCATTTTCAAAATTCGAATTGAATTCTTATTTCATGTTTTCAGTTAGCTCAACAACTATTTCTTGGTTGCCTGTTATGTGCCATGGTTGTGCAAGGTGCTCACCTCATTTGCATTTTGTTTGTCCTCGTGAGCTCACAGTTCTATTTCCTAGAATCTATTTATATTGATTTTTAAACACTCAATTCGGTATTTTGGATTGTATCTGATTCAGTGCCTCTCTGTACAGGAATAAATTAATAATAAATGAAATTATAGATATCAATGTATTTTATCAACTGTAATACACTACTAGTGTAATACAGCTACTAATTATCACAATATCACAAAGCTCTTGAATGATGTAGAAAGGCTGTTCCATCTCCAGATCATCATCCAAGCTCAAGAGCAGGGATTTTTAAATATTTCTATATTGAATTCTAGTTACTGCTTAAATCTAAAAGAGTAAATTCAGTTCCAGAATGTCTAATTTATAATGCCTTATGTATAACATCACAGCATAGAGTTTTAGAATCACTCCCATATACACGTGTTCTCATTTAATTCTTCAACAATTGACAGGTACTGCTATTCCTGTTTTTACTGATGAAGAAAACATGTATTTTTGGAGAGGAATTGACTTATCAATGTCCTTCAGGTCATAATCGGTAGAGTTAGGCTTAATCCCAACATTTGGACTCTTAACACCAGCATATTTTTCACTGTATCTTCCGACTTTGCACCCAGCAGAACTTCTGGCCAATTATAGTATTCTGATTTGCCCTTTATTAGAATCAAGTCTCTGCCCAATTTACTGTGGAAATAATGACATATCAGTCACCATTTTTATTTAAATAGTTAAACCATTGTATAAATAATACAGTGGTAAGTGTGGAAATCTGACAAGTTTGCTGTTTTCACAATACATTGAATTAGATGGTGATTTGGATCATTTTCTTCCATCACCTAGATTTAATCAACATTGTAATTTGTTTTTCAATTCACCAAAGAATGATTAGACAATCAGATGGCATGACTGACTATTTCCCACTCACATTTTCTAAGTCATTTGCAAACATTTACACAGCAACAAACCCTAAATAGCTTCTTTTGGGGAAAGGGGGAAACAAATTTAAATATTCATTACATAACACTGCCATTTATATTTCATAAAATAACATCTCAGGGAGAAAGCTTGGGAGATACTCTCCTTCCAGGGAAAACTAACCTATTTTGCACTATTTTCTTTTAATAAGTTCTACATATGGAGATTTAACAACCCTCCTTTACATCAGTTTAATATTTTACCACCTTTATAATCAGAAAATTTTTCCTTATTCATAATACAAATTCTTTTTGCAGCAGGTGAAACCATTCCATCTTGACTAGTCAAGAGAAACAGAGAAATATGAAGATCAAATACCTTTATTGATCCCAAATAGTAAAAGTGTTTGAAATTTCAAAGAGTTCAAACATCCTGAGTGTTTTTTGCAACATATTGCTGAGAGAATGGTGGCTTCATTGAATTTTCAGATTCTAAGCCCCTTTCTTAAGCAGTGTTTTGAATTTACAAAGATTTCAAGGCTCTCATGAAACAACTGTTGACAAGTATCTTTATAGAGAAAGTATGGAGGTGGATTTGTTTTCACAAAGAGCTCAGTTTATAATTTCAAGTACGGGTACGTCTCTTGAAAATATATTTCATTCTATTTATACATTTCATGTTGTGATTATTTTAATTATATTCCAAGGGCATATTTTGACACTAATCATCTCAAATTCTAAAACCTCATAAAAATTAGACATGGAGAAAAGCCTAATGTGTGTTATTCCATATCTCCCTATGTGTGGATGATTACCTAAATTTTTATCTATCCTCTTTTAATTTATGCATCTAGATGAGTTCGCAGTATTTATCAGTGATCATATTTTGCTTTTTTGACTATAGGAAAACTCATCATAGAACTATTCTATCCCTTGAATTAAAAGGGAAAGACACTGTATAACAGTGTCTGTATAACACTGTATAACAGGGTACACGTGAAGTTTGGCCATTCCTCTCCCAATTAAAAAGATTTTTTAAAAGCAGTGCAGTGAATAGAATACTTTCACCTACTTTTAGAATCCCTGAAATTCCATTTTGTTTTTCAACCACATTCACATTTTTATAGTTGGATCCTTTTCAAGACCGCTTGGTCCAACTGTGTTTTAGCAATTAGCATGTGTGTTTTCTTTAACTTGCATATTCCTTATGGCTGCCTTATGATAACTGATAGGGTGGAAGCTCTTTAGATGCTAGTTTTGGAAGGCTTTGCTGATTGTGAATTCAACCCTGACAGGGTAAACTTAAAAATCAAAATCTGTCTTGTAGTAAATTAGATTTTTGAATAAAGTGAGGCATAGTCATTTCATCGATATAATATTCAGCTTAAACTGTATATATGACACTCAGCCTTGATTAAATATTATTTCCCATAATATGATGCCACCTATGTTTCTCCTTGAAAACATAGTCATTTGGGAGCTTTCTTTTGATTCATCTGTCTTAAAAGTATTTGAGTGCCTACTATTATGTCAGGCATAGAGAAATCTGTGAGATTTCCAAGTATAGATACATAAATATACTGCCTTTTTAATTTTGAGGATTTTGATTGAGTTCATCAAGGGTTGATTATTTTGTTTTGTTCTTTGTTTTGTTTTGTTTTTATTGGTGTGAAGGATGATCAGATGAGTTAATCTGTTCCTTTCCTTGCTGTGCTTTGGCTAATGGCAGGGTAGCTAGAATGCAAAACAAAAACTGCACGCAAACACATGCCAGATTCTTTCAGAAAGTTTTAGAGAAGTCAGAATATAAACCTTAAACAGGAAGAAAATAGTTATTCTAATGTTATATTTAAAGGTGAGTTTTCAGTGCAAAAATGCTACTCTGTTTATATGTTTAGTGCTGAATTTAGCTGACATTTGTTCTAGAATGTGCTTATCCTTTGCTGGAAGGCCTTCTGGAAACTTTGGAAGCTTTCCATTTTTCTGATACAATTTCTAACAATGTTAAGAAATTTGAATGCTTTTTTTTTTAATCATGCTCTTTGAGACGTTTCTCTAGGCTGTTTTTCTGTTCACTCTTTTGTTCAAAGAAATACCATCCTTTCTAGGCCACAATGCTATACAAGATGAAGGTACACTGATAAAAGAACTGAAAAGAATGTAGACATGTAAAGCTAATTAAGATCCCTTTTAATTACTCATATTCAGTTCTCGAGAAAACAAATTATATATTTAGACCACTCATATATGCCAATCTTCTATTATTTAGCAATGAATGATATGCATTTATCATTCAGCATTTTATTGAGAAAATGTTTTCTTTTCTTAATCTGAAATAGTCTTCCTAATGCACATCATGTGTATATTAAGGCCACTGAGAAGTTCCTCAAGAAAAGAAACCTGTTCATCTTTTTTCAACCCTATGTGTCCCAAATTTATTTGACCCTAATTTATTTTTCAACAAATGCTATTGTCATGCAGAACACAGTTGGGTAAATGCTGGTTCATCAAATTCCAGAAGATCCCACTACATGGACCTTAAATGGCACTTTAGAAGTCTGATACCCTCCAAGCAATTTTTTTTTCTACTCTTCCTACATTCCTTTACACTTAAAGGGACCTTAAATTTATCAACAACAGAATTTCTTACTTTATTTTTTGGTGATATTCTAGTTGTAATGCAGTCTTATTGATATTTTAAGGCAGGGGTCAGCAAACTGTCCAGATAGTAAATATTGTAAATTTGTGGACCATTTGGTTCTGTTACAACTACTTAACTCTGCCATTGTAGAGCAAAAGCATCTGTAGACAATATATAAACAAATGAGCATGGCTGTTTTCCAATAAAACTTTATTTGCAAAAACATGTGGTGGGCCTGCTGACCCCTGTTTTAAGGTAATCCGCAACATAATCAAGTTATTTCTTTGTAACTAAAAATAAAAGTCACAAATAAACCCTTTACAAAGCAGAACATAGAGACCATGTAAAAACCCTTCCTGATATTTGTAATGTACTGTTTTACACAGTAGTCTGGAGGTTTGGATGGCAATTTGGGTTCCTTTTTATTTGTGAATACAAGGCTGCTCTACATAGTTAATTTCATGTAACTTTGCTCATACTGTTCACCATTTTGCGGTATTGGACCAGAACTCTGTTTTCCCCTATAAGACAATATAATTTTTCTCGAAAGTAGAGCAGATGGAATTTGCCTGTAAGTAGTGAAAAACAGCACAGGCATATTGATTGAACAATAGCATTCTATGACCAAGCAAAATTGTTAAGTGTATAAAACTTGGAATTGGTACCAACTTTGTAGTAAGTCTCAGAAATAACATTTTATGGTATATACCTTATTCTATCAATATGCAAAATTGCGTAATATGTTTATATAAAGAGAACAATCTTTGCAATGCCTTGGGAGTTCTCTATTCTCTGACCAAAATGTTAGTTTATTAATCTAACATAGCAATACTAGAATGTTTTCATTAAAAATGTGTGAAACACTATTACGCCATTTTTAAACCCAATTACTGCTGTTGTCTGCTTACAAGGAACAGCACTGTTGGAACGGTGCAGAGGGATATTTCAAAATATTATGCAGCAGCAGTTTTGAGTTTAATTGTCTGCAGATGGTAGATGATCTATTTTCCTTACTCGCTGCCACATTTCTAATGGCACTCAGGCTGTTCCTTGTAAATTAGTAATCTTTCATGTAAGCCCATCCTTAATTTTCCAGTATTTTTTCTTTCCCTCATTTTCCAGCTGTATCATGTTAGAACTGACATTTTAATTTTCTATTTTTTTCACTTTCTGTGTGTCATGAATGTTAACCACTAAACACTACTGCTGAGATAGGCAGGCCAACTAAGGAGCTCCCATGGTTGGCTTCAAGAATCTTCATCATTTCTTTGTCCACATGTTGGCCATGACAACTAGAGCAAAGGCAGTTAGTAGATTTTGTGGGGTTTTTTAACCAATGCTTGAGATTGCATTTTCCTGCCCTCTTAATATGACAAAATAAGGTTCCCAAATGGAAATGCTCTACGTGAAATTTAGTTATTGGAGAAATTTCTTTTCATAAAAATGATTTTAGTGAAAGTGGATAGTATTCTTCACAAAGGTGATTTTAGTGGGGGGAAAAAAGAAAATATTGTGATTTGAGCAACAGCATTTTAAATGACCTCATACATTTAAAAAGCCTACAGTTCGGATCATCAGAATTAGCAGTGCATCTTTACACATCACGCTCAATAGCGATGGGAAAAGCTATTCAGTCTTCAGACCTATTTAGGACTAATGTTTTCTTTTATTCTTACTTTTTTTTTCCCCTTCAGTTGATCTATCCACAATCTCAGCCAAAGCTTGCAACTGTGTCATGGTTAGACATTGAATTGACTAAAGCTTAAGAGAAAAGAATTCAGAAAATTCAACACCTTGCGATGGTTTTGTTTTGTTTTGTTTTGCCTTTTCTTTTCGTTGTGGTTGGAACAAAGTTGAGACGATTTGATATACTGATCGAGATTCCTCTTGCTAGCCTAGCTTCAGTCTGGCTTTTTTTTCCCTCATGCATGCTGACCTGGAAATCTTCCTTTGCCTTAGCTGCGATAATCCTGACTCAGCTTACAACACCTTACATTCGCATCGCCCCTGCCGCAGGTGACGACCGGCTAACAGGTCAGATGTTCAAGTATAGATGAGTCATCTTGCCCATCTCCTTCTCATTTTTCTCAGCTTTGTTTCCCCTCAACATTTTCCTCCTTCGCTTAAGGCTTGTTTTCAATGTTTCTGACCTTGGCTTCGGACCTGTGCCCTTATAAATTAAAGTGACATGCTTGGCCTCTTCTGTGTACGCATTTCTATCCATGCATTAAGTACGCCTCCACTGCATGTTTTCATTTGTGTGTGTTGTCTGTTGGTATGTGCCTTTCTAGCCTAATGTTATAGAGAAATGAAATGTGCTGGGCTGGGAATAGCGATGACATCAAACAGGATTTCAAACCAAATGCATGAGGATGTATTCCCAGGTTTCCGAATTAATCTAAGAAGGCTTTGCGATTTGAGAGTGAGAGAGGGTCTAGTTTGCACACGCGTTTAGCTATGCCTAATCTTGTCTGCTGGTGTTTTTAAACGAAGCCACCCAAATTTGTTGGGATTGACACTGCGCAAACAGCTTTTTGTATACATGCAACTGGAGCGGAGCTGATTGCTTTCTTTATAGAGCCTTGTTTCAAAGCAACATGTTTATATAAAGTAGTGGCACGTCTGCAAGTCAAATGCGTTGAATAATTTAGGAAAGTTTAAAAGAATTAAATGGCTTAGGGTCATGGAGTTAAACTGTGTGCTTCTTATAGAACCAGAGAACCTAGCTTGTCCATTCATAGCACATTAAAAGTGGATGAATATCTCTAGAAACTCATGTAGGAAAAGAGTCCAGTAAATAGCTCCAGATCGAAGGTGAGTTGTTTGAAAACTCCGGAAAACAAACTTTGGGCCTTCATCAAAGTCAAGTCGCTGTGAAGACTTCTAACATAGTTACATGGGCAGGACTCACATTCTGGTTTCAAAAATGACCAGATACCATAATCTGTTGCATGTAATTTAGGCATGATTTCAACCAAGCAAGAAAGACACAACTGTTCTCCATATAGCTTTGACTCTAGCAATTTGTGTGCATGCATGAAACTAAGGAATCTTCCTAAATATTTAAGAAAGTGATAGAGCTTAACTCATTATAAGAAATCATAAATATTTAAGTAGCTCAGTTAGCTTATTGTTTTGGAAAATAAAGAAATTGAGACTCAGGAAAATTATAGATTCATTTTATTTTATAAGGTAAAGAAATGTAGGATAATTCCATTTCCTTCTCTAGTTGGATTCTATACATATTTGCAGTCATATTTCAGGGCCTAAAAGCTATAAACTTATGGACAATTGTGCTTCCCTTACTTTCTAGTTTCTTTTAAGCATATTTCTTTTAGTGATTGATGTTCTACTTATGACAGATGGTTTCTTATCCTGACTTCTGAAAAGTTCTTCCCACCGGTAAAAATACTTCAGAAATAGTGTTTTCTTAGCCTCAGTCCTCCCCTGTAAACCCTCTGCGTTTAAGGAACTCCACATAGGGCTTGAAGGTTATCTGAGGTCCTTCAGTAAGACTGACCCCCATTTATATCTGAGCTGGTGCCAGTAAGGGAAATAAGGTTAAATAGCCCCCTTCCCAGGCTTTATCTATAATCTGCTACCTTCAAGTGCAGCACGCTGTTTACTAGTCATGAAGTGAAGCTTCTGAATATAGCTTTCTCTCTCCAACTTGCACAATTAAGAAGATGCCTTCTGCAAAAGGCTCTCAGATCTAGCCTATCTTGTGATTTTGGAGCTAGTTCGTGAAAAACCCACACTGAGGTGCAGCCTGCGTCTGAAGTTCACTTACGGCATGTAGGTGGTTGTATTAGTCAGCCAAAGGGGTACTAATGTGAAATACCAAAAATGGGTTGGTCCTTATAAAGCGTATTTATTTGGGTTAGAAGTCCACAGATACCAGGCCATAAAGCGTTAAGTTTCTTCTCACCAAAGTTCATTGCCACGTATTGGAGCAAGACAGCTACCGATGTTTGCCAGGGTTCAGGCTTCTTGTGTTCCTCTCTTCCCGGGGCTGTGTTTGTCTCCTGGCTTAGCTCTTCTGGTTCCTCCACAAGGTCAGCTGTAGACTCTCAGGCGAACGGCTCACTTCTCTTCTTCTGGGGCCTTTTCTCCAACATCAAATCTGCTTCTCAAAATCTGCCGCAACTCTGTTCTTTGCCTTGCCTTTTATATTTGATTCCCCACCCACCTAAGGGGTGGGGCTCAACGCCCTACTGACGTGGCCCAGTCAACGCCCTAATCATAACTTAATCATGCCCAGATTAACAGATCAGTTTACAAGCATGATCCAATTATATTTTTGGAATTCATAATTATATTAAATTGGCCAACAGTTACAGTGGTCTACATCATTTACTTTGGATTAAAGCAATAAAGTGTTAGAATAAGCCTCAAAACCGAGTAAGGAGCTATTCTCGTTCTTTCTTCAGTGTTTACTGCTGGTTTTAATCATAGTTCATCTTACCCAAATAATTTCAAACTCAGGTAATATTTCTTTTGCCTTTTCCATTTGTATCAGCCATCAACTTTGATAGCAGTAACTCTGTCTTTTTTTTCTTTTCATAGATTTATTCACGAGGCACACTGCAAGCCTGAGACTTAATGCATTAGTCATTTACTTGACATTGAGGGAGCACCTTCTGTGGGCCAGGTTTAGACTTACTACTCTTATAGAGTTTTAATTTTATGCTTGCCCAGGTGTCTCTGCATCAGGTATGCTTTCATTAGTAACCTCGAAACCTACATACACACATACTCTTAAGAATGAAGAAGTAGTATCATACTTGTCATTTAGCAAAGTGAAGAAAAGATAGCAGTTTTGCAACTGATCAGGAAAAAAAGGACATGCATTTCAAAACCTTTCTAGTCATGGTGAGCAGCTTGAAAAATGGTCAGTGGGACATCTCTGAACATTTCACATCTGTGTCCCATTCAACATTTCTAGTGCCAATTTGCTTACTTAGTCCAGAAGCCTGTTTCCAGAAGCCAACAGGAAATACATGAGGGATTTATTCTGAAGTGCTGTCAGCTCTTTTTGTTTTTGTTTTAACTGTGCTGACATCTTGCCTCTCTAAATGCTATTCTGTACTCAACTAGGAGACTTTCATGAAATCATGCATCCTTTGTATGTAAGTTAATTTTGTCCCACTGTGAGGCACATACCAGTTAGTTTGCCTTGGTATAGATGGGACCTCTGAGCTTAAATATTGTCTAATATGACAATATCTGTATCCTAACGTATTTATAAACAAAGTGACTTCTGGGATTCAGTTATAAATCAGATCTATTACACCATGTAGAATTTCTTGCTGGATATAATTAGTACTTAGAAAAAGAGAGCAGAAACAAGCGTCTTGATGGTCTTACCCCAGCACATAGAACTGTACCTAACACACAAAAAAAGTGCTCAGGAAATATTTGTTATTTCATTGAATGAATGGCCCAGATGTCATGAGGGGAATGAGTTCAGACTGTAGAAGGCTCTTATGTTTGATAAGCATCCTGTCATTGCACTGGACAGTGGTGATCAACTTTTTTGTCTTCCGTCCACAGTAGGAAAATAAGAAATGCTTCATCGTCCAATATACAGGCATGTAGGTGCTATCAACACTACTCACTGCATAAGATGTGCACTCATACTTTCTATTATGTTCTATCTTGTGCTATTTCTTTTTAAATGGAATAAATTTAAAATTCTATTTTAGAATATTATTCTATTCTTTTTGAATTCTGTTTACTACCCATGGAAGCAATTTCATTTTCCTCTAATGTGTTGTAACTCACAGTTTAAAAACTGTTTTGCTGAAGCCCTAGATTTAGGAAATAGTGAGAAGGATCAGAATATATATTGAAACAAAGGCCCTGTCTACCTCAAAACTCCTAAAGAGTGCACACCTAGAAAGTTCTAGAAGCTGGAAATGCATCTAGTCTCTATTCTGTTCCCTTTATCTTTGATTTAATGCTTGCAATATAGGACTGCTTTGGGAAGAAAAGGTGTACCTGCTAAAAACTCCACTCTATGAATTTTTTTAATCTTTTAAAAAAATTCATATTTTAAAAAAATTCATATTTTAAAAAAATCTTTTTTTAATTTTTTAAATAAATGTGTCTAGGCTATTTATTTTATGTTAAGATATTTCTGCTTATTATTTATTAACTCAGCCATCCAAAGTGCTGATGAGAATGATGTCCTTAGACAGCTTTTTAATCATCCATTTCGGTTACCCTATACATCTAATATGACAATATCTATATCCTAACATATTTATAAACAAAGTGACTTCTGGGATTCAGTTACAAATCAGATAGTATTTCTTGACAGCTATAATTAGTACTTAAAAAAGAGAATTAGCCAACAATCATTCCCACATAAATTTTCATGTCTTGAAAAAGATACATGTAACATATGTCTAAATAAAAAAGCAATTATGAAATAAAATCCCAAGGAATTTCTTTATCTCCTTACCCTGGCTCTAAAAGAAAATAGAGAGATTTTTAAAAATGTAAAATACAAGACCAGCAAGTCACTAAACTAACTCACCACTGAAGAAGTAAAGATAGTATTTGCCGAGACCTTTCTGTGCCGTCGATACTGTGCTAGAGACTTCACATACATTACTTCACCTAATCCTCACACCACCATGTGAGAGAAATATGATTACATTTTATAATTGGGAGAACCAAAGTTCATGGGGATTAGACTCATCTCCACAGGCCCTATGTTCGGTCAAATCAGGGGCATGTATTTGAAGGGCTGTGTGGGTCCAATCCCGTGGTCCTTCTACCTCAGCGGGCGGCCGGTGTTGCTAACACAGGATCTGAACATTCTTTCTTTTTGGCTCTGCCTCTCCTCTGTCCTCAGAGTTCTCCTGGTTTTGCTTGTTTCCGCCCAGCCCTGCCACCCTAATTGGCTCTTCCAGTTGGGTTCTCACCAAAGCCGGATTCTTTTCATCCCTTGCCCCCTTGCGCCTCTGTATTAAGTTCTCATATACCTGGAATTTTCAGATGAGACTCTGTTATGGCTCTCCCTGTCTCTTCGTAGGCCATTATCATAATCTTTTGATGACAGATGTGCTCTTCTATTGGCTGGTAAAACTAAATTCTTTGTGAAATGTGTCATCATTTGTTTCCATAGATGTGCAACGGTCCTTACAAAGGTCTTCAGTGAACGGGTTCCTCCTACACTTTTTATCTACTCTTCCTTTCCCTCATTCCATGAGTCACACTGACCTCCCTGTTGTTCCTTGAACACATCAGCCATGCTCCACCTCTTAGCTTTTGCTCCAGTTTTTCCCATGCCTGGGAATACTCTTCCCCACATATCTACTTGGCTAAGCCCCTCACTTCCTACAAGTCTTTGCTCAAATCCCACCTGCCAATGAAGTCTGCCTTGAATACCTACCCTCTGGATACTACAAACTCCCAGGATACGTCTCTCCCTCCCTCTCCCTTACCCTGCTCCTTCCTCTTTGTTTATAGTGATATCACTGTCTACATGTATTGATTATATTTGTTATTGTCCTTCTCCTTGTATTAGAATATAAGCTCCTTGAGGGCAGGAATCTTTGTTTCCTGTGTTCCCATATTTCCTAGGCAGACAGTGTAGCCTAGTTCATGTTAGGCACCGGGATTCTCACTGGAATCTCAAATATATACCTTATCATGAAAAATATTTCCTTTGGAAAATTATGCCATCCTTCTCCATCTATTCAAAGCTCATTATAAGACTTCTAATGCAACTTTGGAGTTTTCTGTATAAGCCAGTCTTGTCAGGTCTACCTCCAGAATGTATTCCAAATTCAATGACATCTCCCCATCTCATGGCCACGCCCAAGCCTCAGCCCCTGACCACCACAGGAGCATCGTTGGTGGTCTCTCACTTACTCTTCTGACTCCCTGCTGATTCCTTTACCACATTGCAGCTGGGCTGATTCTTCTTAAAGTCCAGGCCTATCATTCCTCTTCTTGAAGCCCTGAAGGAGCATTTTACTGCACTTAGAATGAATTCCAAATTCTTTCTCACGGCACTGCATGACGTTGGAGCTGCCTCGCTCTCAGGCCTCCTCTTGAACCCTCTCTCACTCTCAGTGCTCATCTTTTTTCTGCTTCTCCAAATCACCAGCGCCTTGTATGTGCTGTTCTTTCTGACTGAACCTCTATCCTCCATCTTCCTGTTACTAGCTACTTCTCCCCCTTGAGGATTCAGGGCAAACCTCACTTCCTCAGATCACTGATCTGGAAGAAGCTCTACAGCCTCCATCACTGTGGTCCTAGTCCCTGCCAAGGCTTGAAGTTCTTGATTCCTTGGCATCTCTTTCCGATGAGAATGCAGGCTACAGGAATAGGACTCCATCCGTCCGTCTGTCTTGTTCACCTTTGTAGACCCTCTGGTATCTAGTGAGTGTTCAAAATTATTGGTTGAATGAATAATAGCCATAGCTCTTCCTTGTCATATTTACTGTCAGATATTGTATAGTTTCATCACAATTGTAAGTTTCGAACATGTTTTGATGGACGGGCAAAAAACTTTTGAAACTGGCTCATTTTGCCTGCTTTTGACTGGTTTTGTCAGTTGCTCAATTTTCTTCTTTATGGTGTACTTTTTAAATTCAAGACATCTTTCCAGTGCAAATAATACAAAGTGTTTTTTTTTTCCCAACCTGCTTGCAAAGGCACAATTTTAATCATCTTTGTCTTTTTTCAAGGGCCATTAAAAAGGTTTATTTGGGAGGGGAGATGGCTTCCACACACACACACACTCACAGCAACACTCTCTGACTCCCACTCCCCAGTCTTCATCCCTCCACCTCTCTACCTCCCACTCACCTCCCCAGCCTACAGTCCCCAGGGGCTCTTTCAGAGAACTTAGCCTTAGCAGGGTAATGTGCCGATAGGCAACACAGCCCTGTGGACCCAAGCGTCTCTATGTGAAAGTTGAAGGCATAGCTGAAATCAAACCTCAAGAAAGTTGAGTCACTGAGAGGAATGTAGATGACTTGAAGATGGTGAGATTGTTTCCATGAATTGAGCCATCTAGATTTTAAGAGTGGAGGGGCCAGCAGGTGCAAGGGTTCTGTGGTGGGAGAAAGCATGGCCAAGTGTGAGGAACAGCACAAAGGCCATTGGGGCCAGAGAACAGAGAGCAGGAGGGGGTGTGCAGTGAGCACCGAGATTGAACAGGCAAAGAGACGCCTACTGTGACCTTGTAAGTTGAGTTAAAGTGTTTGGTCTTCATCCTAAGAGCAATGCGAAGCAATTGGGTTGTTGTAAGGGACACAGCCAGGTTCTGGTTTGCATTGTACACTCCATCTACACTAGAAACATTGGGGAAGAGATGAAACAGGCAAAGGCTGAAGGAAAGCCCAAAAAATGGAATATTATCCAACAGCTTAGAAAACAGAGTAGAGTGGGTGCCTGTGAAATAGAAGACCTAATGCGAGGAAATTAATAAAATCCAAGCAACCAGCTACTAGTAATTAATAATCTGCAAAGAGTGTGGGAGAGCAAATGATAGGGAATTTAAGGGTCAGGAGTAAACAGATAAAAGGAACCCTTTCAATACTGTCAAGATGGAATGGTTTCATTCAACCCACTGTCTGAGAGATCTGCTTCGTTTATTTTGAGAGCTATTTACTAGGGTATGCATATGAATTGAAACTGACAGAAAATGGAAAGGATAATAAAACTCAACAATATTGTTTGAATACATGGGCACTGAGATAAAATCACATCAGTTTTAGGGGCATTCGAGAGCTCATTTATTAGACTCATGACGTGTTGCATCTGAGGGGATTAATTGTGTTTACTAGGAAATATGTAGACAAACACATAAAAATGTTTTTATCCACAAAAGTCTACTATAAGCACCATATTTTATCAATCTTTATTCTTTCCTCAACCTGCCACCCAGTACTTGGCACATGAAAGGCACTCGGATACCAACTATTATTTTCTGACGAAATGAGCTAAGCTGTGAAAGATAAACTTTCATTTCCAGCATCTACAGTTAGTATGCACTCTTTCCAGACCACTTTATTTATTTTTTTCTTAAATGGCATTGCTAACATAGATGGAGCTCCTAAATGTAAAAGCTTTCAGGATGGGTGGGATTACAGGAAGTGGGAAGGGACCATGTACTACAAGGATCAGAAAAGCACCTGTGACCCTTCATACAATTTTATAAATTGCATGCAGTGCAGTCTTTATGGAAATACAAGTTGTAATTTTTCAATCCCTGTGATACTGAGCTTCAGGGAGCCACACATTGTTCTAGACTTACCAGGTAACATTCCTCCTTTCTTCATTTATATCGATGGGCTTCTCCACCGCTTGGAGAACTCGCTGTGTAATGATCTCTTTAAGAGATGTGGGGAGTTCAAAGAAGTGTAACTTATGCTCTTTACTCTCAATGAACTTATGTGTATGATCTGTGTTAAAGCCAGCATGAACAGTTCAACAAATATTCCAGCTCAATGAATATGCCAATATCTTGAACAATTTGTAATAATAATAACTAGATAATGAAATAAGTTACGGTATATTCATTTGTAGGATGAAACATTACATGCATGTGAGACCAGTGTCATTTTCACTGTATAGCTTTGACTTAACCTTTGGAGAGAACCTTGGATAAGAATTGAGGGAAGAACTTGCCTTCTTTAGGCTTGCTTATAAATAAAAATGACCAAGCTCTTCATTTAAACTGATAATCAATGTGTTGGAAATAGTGGCTGAATTAGAACTGCCATTTTCCAACTAACCAGGTATCTTGATTTTAGTCAAATATGGTATCATATAAAGATGGATGATTATAAATCCATGAGCTCCATCTTATACCCTTCTCGTTAAATGATAAACAGGGAAGGTCAATGCTATATATTTTGGAGGTGGAGACCAGGATAGAAACTTAGCATGAGGAGAATTTGGTTGGAATTTCAGTATCTTTTACAAGGGTTGCTTAAAGATTCTGAAATTTCATTTTCAGCTAGAAAGAAAGTAAAGTGAGGGGAAATTTTTATTCTTTCTCCTATGCTAGCTGAATGCATTTTAATGGGCTATAGTGTCACCGGTGATTTATTGCCTTTTTTTGTTCTTTTATGTGTTATATTTGTCATTTTGCTATGGCAGTTTCATCCATAAAACAGTATAGTTACAAGCAAATGGCAAGGGGATACAGGAATGCCATGGGAAATTCTGTTCCTTTTTCTTTGTCAGTTTTTGGAATGAAATATTGAGTCAAATGTCAAGCATTTAGTTTCAGAAATAATACATTTTAAAAGACATATATTGCACTGCAATAGTATTGTTTCCCTTTTTATTACATAAAAATAATAATTCTGTGTAAAAGGTTTTCAATACATAAGAAAAATTTAATTTTTTCAGTATCCTTTTATGCTTTACCTTTCTATCAGCAGTATGATAAAGGAAAATAAAACACTGTATTTAACTGTCTTTTATTTGCTTAGGACAGGGATCTTTCTGGTTGAAGCATAAATGACAATTTTATAATTTAGGAAATCTATCTTTTAATTTGGATATTCATCCAGTGTATTCCAAAAGGAATGTGGAAAGTAAATTTTCATGGGCTCAAAATAAGCCAAGATTTTGGTAAACAATGCAGAATATTGTTTAAGAAAAGTGCTGGCAGTTTAAAAAATTGCTTAAGATTTTTCAAGAAAGATTTTATATTAAGTTAAATCATTCTTAACTTTTCTACAAGAAAATATATTATTTGTGTTTTATATTCAAATTAAATTAATTCATCCTCAATAAATATGGAAAAGGCCTGGATATTTTTGATATGTTTACCAAAGCTAAGTGACCACATCTGTTTTGCCAGGACTTTCTGTTTATCCCCAATAGAAGAAGACACACAGTAACTGTTCACTTACTGCTTGTTGACAGATACCAGTTATGATGTTTTTATTCTCGTCCTTTTACTTGCTTTGGAAAAATGTTACTGCAATTTAGAATAGAAGGCATCAAGATTAATTCTGACAGTTTTGGGTTTAAGAAACCCAGTGAATTTCACTCAAAATTTGTCCATAATGGCCATGCGTTTCCTGTGCTGCTCTGGATTACCTTTTTGGTTGACTTCGGACTAGTCTCTCTTTTAATATTTTTAGATTACTGTAAAATACTTAGTATTTGTGAGAGTCCTTTGAAGACATTTATTGGTGTGATCCAATATGTTTAATCAGAACGGAAAGGAAGTCAGTATTTCCTTCATCATCATCAGGCAACAGGATATAGAAGAGGAAGTGGGTCAAGAAAACAGCAGGGGGAGAACCAGAATAAACAAAACTCCTTTTTGAAGAAAGAACTTTTGTTTTAAATGCTTTATTGAATTTGTGACAGAATCAAGGGAGAGGGGAGTGGATGTAGCTCAAGTGGATGAGCGCCTGCTTCCCATGTATGAGGTCTGGGGTTCGATCCCCAGTAACTCCAAAAAAGAAAAGAAAAAAAAAAAAAAAATCAAGGGAGAATTCAGGATTGAACCCACGAAAGGAGGAAAAGCATAGTTCTTATGAAAGAAGTGCTTCACTTATCCTTTTTGGCAATATCAGTGTCAAAACTTTTCCATGTATGTCTCCAGGGGGCTGAGAGTAAAGCTCAAAGTCTTAAAAACAATTTACTTCTAAAAATTCTAGTATGTTAAAAATATGCCCTCCTTCCCCACTTCCTACTCCTTTTAGCATTGTCACTGTATTGTTTTTCGTGTGAGGGATTTGTGGTTTGGCCTTTCTCCATGTGGGAAAGGCATCCTAAGGGAAAGGGAAGCGAGGACGCCCTCCTCTGTGTGAGACTGAAGCACTTGCGAGTTGCTTTCACAATTCTTGACTGTGAAGGCCAGGATCAAACAGGATGCATCTTCTAAATTTGATGATAAATAACCTAAAACATCAATTTTATTAAAGATCGATAAAATATGTAGTAAAATGCAAGATTTGTGTGCTTTTTAAAAAAGATAAAACCTACAGACTTCAAAGAAATTGCAAGTCTCTGTGGGGCCACATAAGATAAACAGCTCAGACTCCTGCTGATACTTTTCTCTCTCACCTGCCCTTCCAAGCACAAAAGATGAAAAAATGCAAGGGTCACAGCCTCCCTTCAAGAATCTCATAGCTTCAGCTGGGCTGCCAGGGAAAAGTGAGTGTCCTCGGGTTAGAATCCAGATCATTTTCAAACCCACATAGCCTACTACCTAGGGCAGTGGTTCAAATATGTCAGATAGGAATCGGCACCTTATAATTCTGTGAATCTGATTTTAATAGTTTGGCCACACAGGACCTCTGTATCCTAGTAGATATAATTTAGAATGCATTTATTTTAGACAGATGGCAATGGGTTCGAATCCAGATTTCTTGGGCAAGTTTCTTAAGCTCACTAAACCTCAGCTTATGTATCTGTAAAACAGGGAGAATACTGTTTATCAGCCTCATAGTGGGCTGTGGAAGAATAAATGCAGTAATGCACAAAACTGGGACCAGACTAGCCACTGGGGACATGGTGAATACAGGGGCTTCTGAAGGGGGTTTGTCATTGCCGGTGTGCTAGAATGGGAATGTTGGGTGGCGGGCTTTCAGGAGAATTGGGTCATTAATTGGGTCACTGCTAGTCCCAAGTTTGCAACCCTTCCAAGAGGCTCAAAGTTGAACTTCCCGGAGAATGAATGGATTTCTCGATGCAAGGTAGGGGTAGGCGAGGAACTTTATTCTATCACATGTCAAGTCCTATAATGAGTGCCCTACCGGTATTTCCTATTTGCCTGTCTTTGGGATATAACAGCATCAGTGTGACCCAGGCTATTATCTTGCTACTGGCAATGATGGTGATGATGATAATAATGGAAAAAAAGAAGATACTATATTTTCAAATAAAACAACTTTATTTGAAGCAGTACTAGCCCAAACAGTGTTTAACCTATTCAGTGCTTCCCAGTAGCCAAGCACACTGAATGAAATGCCAGATCCATTTGTTTTCCTGTATGGGGTCCCTTTGTCCCGTAGTGTCCTTGGCTTAAAAATGGATATTGTTCTTTGAGTTTGCCCTTCCATCGCAACAATTATAAAGAGAGCCTGTGAGCATGCACTTTAATAAAACTCTATCAAGATGGATTATGGATTGCCTCATTTAATATCTTTTTCAGACAACAGGTATGAAAATATAGAGAGGTTTGTGTAAAGGAATGGGAAGCCATACATAGAAGGAGAACTTAGCCACAACTTTTTTTTGACACTTTGTTTTCATTAAGAAAGGTAAACAACTATCTGCAAGAAACAAGATTTCAAAATATGCCTGACACCTGCCTTGGAATTAATAAATGGTATCAGCTCAGCACATCTTTCAGTATCTCCTGATGTGTTTTCCCATTTACTCTAGTAAATATCCAAGCAATACATCATTTTAAAATGTAATTGATGTTCAATTTAAGATGTATAATTTACTTACAGTATTGCTAATGATGCAGTTATTAATTATGGTTTATTATTAATTATAACACAGTTTACTCAAATTGGAGCTCTTGGATAAAACATATATTGGCATGCCAATTTTTGTCTAGATTTTGCTTAGGTAAAACTTCACAGTGATTTAATTTTGTATTTTTTACTCAAGATTTTCATATATGTCCCCATTGTAAGCATGATAAGTAAAATTTTCTTTGTGATGATATTGCCTATTCAGTGGGCAATAGATCTTTGAATAATTTCTTCCAATAATTGTGTATGCTATGCCTATATGCACACACACATACCCGTGAATACGTTTTATTAATCAGATTAGCATTATATTATTAGAAGTTTCCTTTTTCCCCTTTCTAAAAAGCCCCAGACTATTGTGATTATAGCAGACATTTTGGCAAGTTTAAAGACTTCTAAAACAACTCCCATATATGATTATGAAAAATGGTGTATATCCACCTACTCATTACAAGTATTGAGTTCATAACACTTTATTCTTGACAGATACTCATTTCCTGTCTCTTTGATATGTACCCAGTTAACTTTCTCGTCATTGATGGATATATATCTCACTGCTCTGGGTGCGGGAAATATAGCATTTTGCCACTGGTATTTATTTCCGTGGTCTTTCTCTCTATTAATCTCATTTCATCATTGATGGAAGTTTGGTAGGTGAATTTGTTAGTAAGGGCTTATATTGTCACTACCATGCTGATAAAAACCCTTTTTCTGTTGACTTGCAATCTCTTGGCATACAAAGTAGCGCTAAAGAACAGATGCCTCTACTCTTAATTAACCACCTTTTAAATATTGGGCCTCAGTGGAGGAAAGACCACAAAATAGAACTTGATAACGTC
This sequence comes from Cabassous unicinctus, assembly GCA_029593785.1. Classification (NCBI taxonomy): domain Eukaryota; kingdom Metazoa; phylum Chordata; class Mammalia; order Cingulata; family Chlamyphoridae; genus Cabassous; species Cabassous unicinctus. Next base: position 22,145 of record JAQZBX010010685.1, read on the forward strand.
TTTACTTTCATCTTTTCCATTTTTCCTCTTTTTTCTTTCCTTTCATACCCATTTCACAATATTGGATGTAAATGTAAAAAGAATAAGTATTCTATGAAAAATGCAAATAAAAGAGACAGGAAAACCAAATTGAGGTTTAGTGTGAATGATGCAAAGATCTTTGCTTCAGCAACATGTTCTTGCACTTACTGTGAACACATAATAAGAGCCTGGGCCAGGTCATTTGAGGGCCATGAAATGAGTAAAGCCAACTTTTTCCCCAAGGAACTTATGGTTTAGTATAAGCTAGAAGGGATTTGCCAAAATAACTGAACTCAAGGCTGAAAATAGTATGTTCTCCGCAATAGGAGTTAAACAAAGTGCTGTAGGAGTTCAGCAGAAAAGAGGCTACTGTCTACAAAGCCATCCGGAACAGCTTGTGGGCTATGAGGACTTTGAAGGTTGGGCAGGAGTTGAACCTACAAAAAGAGAGAAGGGGAAGGTCTCAGTGGAGAAGCAGCAACAGGAACCAAGGCCCGGAGAAGGGGAAATGGTGGGTGTAGGAGAAAATGGAGCATTTCCATTTGGTTGGAAGGTAGGTGTGAAGGGAATTAGAAAGAGGGGAGGCATTGAGTTAGGAAGAAGCACTGGGGGCCAGCTCATGCAAGGTCGAGATGACCATTTGAGATCATCCTTAAGAAGCTCTTGATTTTTTAAACAAAAAGGCACTTGACTAAAGCCTTTAGGCTTTAGGGAGAGCAATATGACTGTGTATTGTATAAAAGAGATTGGATGAAGATGTCCCCTCGGGAAGCGAGCACAATTGTCCAGAAAAGAAACAGACCAGGATCGTGGCAGTGAGATCAAGAAAATAAAATGTAGTTTCTTTTGTTTTGTTAGAGATTGGACAGGGAGGTGGGGACGAACCTGTTTAACATCAGGTGGCTATTCCTTACCCCAAGGAGAGAACTAAAGCTTCTTTGTTACTTATTCCAGGTATATGCTGATGGAAAGTGTCCTCTATGTACCACCAAAATTCACTGGCTTGTTCTGACTTTTATTGATATATACTGTGTTCTAGGTACTATGGAAACAAACAGGGACAAGATACACCCCTTTGATGGAAGAATAATAGCAAACTGTTTGTAGTTAAGCCTTTGTGTTTCAAAATCTTCTTTCCCATACATACACAGACCACAAGCAGCCATTTTTCTCCTTATAAAAGCCTCTCCTATGTTTTAAGACATTTATTCAGTAAAGACTTACCAAGTCACTGCTATGTTAAAGACACTGTGTTAATTACTTGAAGTCAAAAGGGAAATAAGAACTGATTCCTACTTTTGAAAAGCCCCAGTAGAAGACAGTGTCAGGGCACCTGCTGGTCTTCCCCTTGGTTGATAAATGGCCTTACTTCCTTCTCTCCTTTTTCAGAGTCCTCTCTTCTACCTTGTCAATCATGTGTGTTTCTTTCTCTGATTCCTTTTCAGCATCTCTCCTTGCCCAGCACATTGTAATCTAGAAGGATCACTTGCATGCATCATTCCTCTAATACATTTCAGAATCACGTTGACCATGGTACCAGGTCTTTCTTTTCTGCCCTTATGTCCAGGGAGGACTTTGACCTCATATATTTAGCTTACTTTCATTTTGGGATTTTTACTTCCTTATTGCATGGTTCTGCACTTCTATTTTTTTTTTTTTCATTAGTTTATTCTGACATCCTTTTTACAACTGATAAAGCTAATTTTGGACTTGAGTCTTGTCTTCCACATTGTTAGCAGTAAATCACCTGAGTTTTTTGAATCATTGGGGAAGACTGGGGGTGCAGTGAAACAAGCATGGGTGTCCAAGTAAGACACATCTGGGTTCAGAGAGTGGCCCCGTTACTTACTTTCTCATGGAGTTAGGACAAGCTACTTGACCTGATTGCTCATGCTGCCTCAGTTTCCTCATTTGTAAAATGATATTAATCATACCTTGTGGAGTAATATTGAATAAATGTTTTATAAGGTACCTGGCCCACAAAGTAGGTCTTCAAAAGGGTTAGCCTGCTGCCTTCCTATCTAATTTAATAATACCTGCTGTAATCAACACACATTAAATTATTTTTAACTAAGAATATATTCCAACCTCGCCTTACTGTGGCTAATCATAAATTAAATTTAGGGTTTGATTCCACCAAGTTTGCTTCTTAATTGTGTAAAAGGAGCTTTCCAAATAGTGCAGTGAAGGGAACTGGCTAAGTGATAAAGTAAGATAGTAATATATCAAGAGGTGTTTTGAAAACCAACAACCCAATTAAATATTTCTCCCATCTTACCATAGACTGGGGAAACTTCCTCACTGATATTTGGGAGTGATGGTTCTACACTTGGGATTTTATTCATGTTTAATAGAGCATCACCTAAGGTGCTAACAAATAGATCCCCAGGTGCTATCTCAGATGTTTTGATCCAGAATCCATGGGAAACCCAGCCATCTGAATGTTCAAAAGCTTTCCACATGGTTCTTAAGCTCTCTAAATTGGAGAACCTGTGTTCTAGAAGGCATTGAACAGAATATCTCAGTAAATACAAACTGTATTTGTAAAAGCATTTCATTGAGGAAGAACTGTATGTTCCTAACTGAGAGCTGGGAGACTGTGGGACACCTCCACCCCACCATGCCCTTTCCCTCTTCTATCCTAAGACACCACAGATCCTATGAAGATATCTCAATTTCTGCATTCTGCATTTCTAAGGTCCCTTTCGTACATGTAACTCATAGGCACCTGCGTGCAGTTTGCTAGGCTCTTTGTACATTTTTTTGAATCTCAGAAATACTGATTCTTCTGGCAAGCAGGTAGAATTTATTAAGTATATTTACTTTTTGATAAGATAATGGATGGCAAATTTCATGCAGAAGAAAAAACTATAGGAGCTTTTGCAAAAAGTTGCTACATTGTGCAGGAAGCTGTGGCAATCCTTTTTCCGACAGGAATAATTTTTTTTAACTCTTTATTTTGAAATACTTCTGAACTTCACAGGACAGTTTCAAAAATAATACAAACCCTATTCAGAGAACTCCAATATACTCCCAACCCCAGATACCCACATCCACCAGTTTATCATTTTGTCATCTTTGCCCTATCATTCTTTCCATCTACATCTATCTATCTATCTATCTATCCATCCATCCATCCATTTTCTGAACATCTGAGAGCAGGTTGCACACATCATACTGCTTGAAGACATAATACTTCCACGTACATTTCCTATGAACAAGTATATTCACTTATGTAATCACCGCCAGTGTAGTTACCAAGTTCATTGATGTAACATTGATATGGATCTTATATTCTGTATTCCAGTTTTCTCTTATGTCCCGATAATGTCTTTCTGGGCCTTTTCTTCTCTATCTTGGATCCCATCCAATATCATTTAGTATTGCATTTAGTTGTCATTCTCTCTTTAGTTTTTCTTTCTTTTTTGCAACTGTGCAAACATATATGCAACAGAAACCTCCCATCCCAACCCCTTCCCAGCATACCGTTCAATGGCATTAATCACATTCACAATATTGCAATACCTTCCTCACCATCCTTTATTAGAACTTTCCCTTCACCCCAAACAGAAACCCTACACTCAGCATTCATTACCTCACCTCTGCCCCCCACCCCTGGTAACCTGTTCTCTACTTTCTGAAACTATGAGTTTGCACATTCTCTGATATTTTCTTTGTGGTTCATATGGGGCTTAAATTTAACATCCTAAATCTATAACCATCCTATTTGCTTTGATACCAACTTAACTTCAATAACATCCATGAACTATGTTCCTATATCCCTCTGTTTCCCCACGTTTATATAGTTCTTGTCACAAATTACATATTTGTACACTATGGGTCCAAAACTTACATTTTGTGTGTGTGCCTTTTTAGATCCTGTAGGAACCAAAAAAAATGGAGTTACAAATAAAAATTACAGTACTACTATTATTTATATTTACCCACATCATGATCTTTACTAGAAATCTTTATTTCTTCATGTGGCATTTTCCTTTCAACCTGCAAAACTCCCTTTAGCATCTTTTGGCATCTTCTAGTGGTGACAAAATCCCTCAGCGTTTGTGTATCTGGAAATATCTTAATCCCTCCCTCATTTTTGAAAGACAAGTTTAATGGATATAGAATTCTTGGTTGGCTTTTTTTTTTTTTTTTTTGCTTTCAGTACTTTAAATATGTCTTCTCACTGCCTTCTTGCCTCCATAGTTTCCGATAAGAAAAAGGCACTTAATCATATGGAATCTTCCTTGTTTTTCTCTTGCAGCTTTCAGGATTCTCTTTTATCTTTGGCATTTAACACCTTGATTACAATATCCCACAGACAGGTCTATTTGAGTTTATCCTGTTTGGAGTTCATTGAGCTTCTATGCTTGATAGTGTACCATAGGTTCATCAGGCTCTGTTTACATTTCTTCATTCTTTCCTTTTTCTGCTTTTCAGACTAGAGGAATTCAATTATCTTATCTTCAAGTTCACTGATTCTTTCTTCTGCCAGCTCCAATCTGCTGTTGAACCTCTCCAGAGAACTGTCATTTCCGTTTCTGTGGTCTTCAGCTCTGTTCGGTTCCTTTTCATAATTTCCATCTCTCTATTGATACTCTCTTTGTGTTCGTCTGTCATTTTCCTGACTTCTTTAGTTCTTTGCCCATGTTTTTCTTTATCTCTTTGAGCACTTTTTTTCTTTCTTTGTTTTGTTTTGTTTTGTTTTGTTTTGTTTCTCTTTGAGCATTTTGAGGACCATTTTTTAAAAGTCTTCCTGTAATATCCCAGTTCTGACCCTCCTCACTGATGTTTTCTAATGCTTTAGTCTTCTCCTTGGCCTGCACCATCATCTTCCTATTTCTTTATATGTTTTGTAATCTTTTGTTGAAACCTGGACATTTTGATATTTTAACATATTATCACTGGAATTTAGTCTCAGAGGCATCTGTTCCTTAAGCTTGTACCCAGCTAGAGTTATGACAGTGCTTTCCTTGAATGCCAGGAGCTAACAAAAAATAAATAATTAAATAAATAAAAGAAGGAAAATTTTTAAATAAAACACCTTTCCCAGGCTTTGCAGATTGACCTGTGCAAGTGGCCTCCTTCAGACTTTTTCCATACAGTGAGTATGGAGAATAGACCCATGCCCAATGTATGAGTCTCCCTGACCCTTCTTCCATGTGAATCTTGTCTTATGCATGCACATGTGACCCTAGGAATTTCCCTGTTTACACGGTTCTGAATATCCCCTCCTCCCTAGGAAAATTTCCTCATAGTCACAGGCTCTGCACTCTATGTCCTACAGCCAGCCTTCCCTTCCCCCCAGGCAGCTCAGTGAGCTGTCTTCTACATGGAAGTTCTGGGATGGTGAGTCCCTCAGACCACTTCCAGACAAAGCGGGCCAGACATCCATGCTCCTTGTACGTAAACGAGGGTTACTCTGCTCCTTTTGAACTGGCGAGTATGGGCTAGCTCCACACTAAGCCAGTGGGGATGGGGCCAGCCAGGGCACCACAAGAGCCTACCTCTTTTAAGAAGCCTTTTTCTTGATTTGTCACTTGCCCTGTAACAGCAGTCATTTAATATTTTCTGGAGCTTTTAGAGATGTCTTTGCCAGTTCCTGCTGGTTGTTCGAATCTTCTGTGGGGTAGGAGGCCCTGATGCTTCTCACTCACCACTTTGAACCCCCTATAGGAATAATTATTAAGAACTGTATGTAAGCTGACCTTGGCACCAAGACACACAGTTTGGAAAGAAATTTGGGGAAAGTAGATTTTAATTCAAATGCCTTCAAAGTTTAATTTCAAACAAATTGTGGGAAACTTCCACTCTTCACTGGTTCATCCTCAAAACACTTCTATTTTAGAAGCAGCCACTCTTTACTGATAGTTCACTATACCTGAAAGGTGTATGCTGTTGATAACTTATTATTGATAAATTATTTCTCATTTTCTTGGTCGGCCGTGATTTGAGAAATGCAATTGGAAAAAATGAAACTATTTCATCAAGGGTAGTGGCACTAATAATTCTTTTCAAACTGTAATATCCAGATAGTTAGTAATAAGGCTTTGAGAGAACATCTTATCTACAGGGTGTCAGTCACATCAATAAATGAGAACAATAACTGTCGTGAAATTAGGACAAAAATATAAAAGTATATTATTTTTTGGAGAAAGTGTATATCAAGCCATCAGCTCAATTTCATATGAAAAATTATGTTGCTAGTTATTACTTGTAAGTTTACTTGCTCTACATGCTGTACAGTGGAAATTATTGTGGAAATTATTGACAGAGGAACAGTTGTAAATTCAAAACACAATCAGGTCACAAACAATACATAAAGTGTGTATGTAGATTATTTCAGGAGTTTTGATTGGCTTTGCGTTCCCAGGAAGAAAAACAATGAAATATAATTTCAATGTAATATCTTGGAGGTGTTTTGAGATTATGTATAATGCCCAGGTATAACTAAAACCACTAAACAGACTGCAAGGAATTTTAACTCTCTGAGCTACAAGACATGAATGGACTGTCTCACAATAATATTTAAAACCAGGTTATTGTTGTTAGAAAGAGAAAGAAAGAAAAGAACTTTACCTCTGCAAAGGGTCAAACAAAAACTATGAAAATTAACTCAAATAGATTCTCAATTCCATTAAAGTCGTAAAAATCCTAGTGAAAAAAATGTGAGGCTTACTCAATTGAAAGTTTAGAATATCTTTTGGGACTAGTGCTCACTGAAACCCTTGGCAAAACCGTATTTTACATATTCCTACAGCTTCCATTTTATTTTCTACTTCCATTTTTTTCTCCCATCCTACCTCTTCAGGTATCTCAGCCTCCTCCCTTTCTCTCTTCTGCTGAATTCCCATTGTTGTTGCTTCCGATCTCTTTTTCCCCCAAAGAGGTGTCATATTTTGGTACTTTGGGTTTGCCACTCAAATTCTGCATGCTATGCAAATATTTAAACAAATATTCAAACATTGAACCCAAACACTTTTTCCCCAGCAGGAAACCAGTCAAATATTTCCATAAATGGCACAGCCATTCACCCAGCCCCTCACACTATAGACCTGAGAGTTGTCCTTGAGTATCACCACCTTTTCCTTCTTCAGCTGAGCCTATGTGTTACTGCCCAATTATTATGCTCAAGGCACAGTTCCCTTATTTGCCATGGTTCTTGTTGATTAAATTTAGGACAGGCTCTTCTACCTGGTGGGCACGCCCCAGTTTTCCAGGCCCTTCCCCCAGCACTGCCCTCTCTGCACCCTGGGCTGCAGCAAGGTTGGTATGTGATCACAGAGATCACTTTGCCCCTTCCCCTCCCACCATTTTCTCTTGACTGATGGCTTCCCAACCATCCATTGACATCTCTCCATTCTTCAAGTTCCTTCTTAAATGCTCTCTTTGGCAAGGAGCCCTTCCTAACCTCACCCTCCATATTCCCCAGCCAGCCCATGGGGTTCTGCGTCTCACCTGTGACACTTCACATGGCTCCTTGCATCATTCGGGGTGCTGTGAGGGCAAGAGCTAAGTCTTCTTACTCATCTCTAACCCCCTTGCATAAATGGTACTTAATAAAGGTTTGTTCATTTGAAGGTCTTGAAAGCCAGCATGAGCTGTTATATGGCTAGGGTTGCTCTAACATGTCCCTTTCCCTCATCCATTATATTTAGGTGGTCTGGATGGAGGTTTCAGGGATGTGGCTGCTGACCACCCCGCTTCCCACCTTTGAGACTTATCGCCCTTGGTGTTTTCCTCCTCTTCTTCCTCTTCCTCATGCTAGTTAAGAAGAGTGAGGGGAACCTTAGAGCTCTGTGCTCCTCAAGACCCCACACTCCCATCCCCAACACTCATGCCTTTACCATCACTCTCCCCCTTGGAACATTGGGCTTCATCTCCTTACCCCTTTGTCACAGGAAGCTCAGGTGTGTGTCTCATCCCTTTTCCCCAGAACAACTCATTCATTAGCCCCTTCCTGCTCTGTGTGACCCCATCTTCTTCCTCTCTCCAGCACTCAAAGCCCTTCTTCCCTATCCTCTGGAACTCAAGGACAGTCGCCAGCAAATTCTCTGTATCCCCAGCCTTGCACATTCACTCTCCCACTGTTCTAGGCAACTGCTCCAAAACTTGCCTCTCCTTAAATTCCCTCACACCTCCTACCCCACCCTCAGTTTTACCCTAGCCTCTTGCTTCTTCTTTTAATGGGAAAATGAAGCAATCAGAAGAGACACGGCCATTGCCACACTCCCACACTCACCACGCCCACTCACCTCACAGCACCCACGCCCGTGCTCTGCCTTCCCTGCCGTGGATGAGGTGTCTGTTCTCCTGACCGTCCCACTTGAGGGCCAGACCCCATCTTTTCCTGCCTCTTCTGGACATTGCTCCAGAAGTCACCCCCTTTCTCCCCTGCGTTATCAATTTTTGCCTCTCTGATGGACTATTTAGCATTAACATGCAAAGGTGCTGTGATTTCTCCCATCTTTAAAAAAAAGAAGAAGGAAAAACTTCTCTCGATCCCCACACTTCTCTCTGGCTCTGTCTTACAGAAAACTGCCTTGCTGGCAGCTTCTTTCCAGGTTCCATTAAAGTTCCTCTTTCCGTTCACTTTCGATGTCTTCTTGCATTAAATCCCTTCTTTTTGCTGACGACTCCAAAATACACATCCCAGAACTGGACATCCAGCTGCCTCACTGACGTCTCCTTTTTGGATGTCTGATGGCGCAAACCTAACTTGTCCAAAACCAAACTCCTAGTTTCCCCATCTGCCTCCCCAAACCTGCTCTTCCCTGTCTTCTACGTTTCAGTGCCTGTCAACCCCGTCTTTCCAGTTAAACCAGAAACCTCAGTGTTACCCCAGCACATCCAGCTCATCAGCAAACACTGATGGCTCGATCTTCAAAATGTGTCTCGAGTTTGACTGTGTCCCACCACCTCCACTGCCACCCTCTCTCACACTCAGAGGATCGCAGTAGCCTCACAACTCCCCGCTCCCACCCGTGACCCCCTAGGGTCTGTGCTAAGAAGCTGTCAGTGTGATCCTGTTAAAATCTCAGCCAGTTCACGGGGCTGCTTTCCTTCCCATCCCCCTGCAGCTCCCATCTCCCAAGGATCATTTCCCCAGTGACCTACAGAGGTGCCCCCCAGCCCTCTGACCTCATGCACCCCCCCCCCCGCTTTCCCCCAGCTGCCCCACACCCCACACGCCTCGGAGTCTCACAGCCTCACCTTATGCCTTTTCACTTTTTCTTCCCCTGCCTAGAACGCTGCTCCCTGGATATCAGTGTATCTTGCTCGCTTTCCTCTTTCGGGTGCTCAAATGTTTTTTTCTCAATAATTCCTTCTCAGATCCCCGGATTTCAGGAGCAGCTGCCCCACCCTCACATCCCCATCTGTCCTTCTTTATGTTTCTCTGCGGTGCCTGGCACCAAGGAATGTACTGCAGATACCATTTGCTGACGTTTCTGTCTACCTTTCCCCTCAAGAATATAAGTTCCATGAGGACAGAGGTTTTTGTTTGTGTCTGTTAGTTCACTGCCATGTTCCTAAATTCGTGCCTGGCACATAATAGGTGCACAATAAACAGCTGTTGAATAAGTGAAGAAGAGTGCTCAGTTTCTCTCCACATTCAAGGTCAGCCTGGAACTAATCAGCAGTAAGCAGAGGGTCCCCTCGGCTTTTCCTTACCTTGCCGCTCCCTTCCCTTTAGTGAGGATTCCTGTTATCTCCGGGTGAGACAGACCCTGAGGATGTTTAGGGACAGCCTTGTGGCTCATATCCCAGGGTCTTCTGGGAAAACGTGTGCGGCCAGTTCAGTAGTCAGAGTTGGGCCCAGACCTCGGGCCAGTGTCTGTGCATATCATGCTCTCAGCTTGGCTTGCTGCTGCTATTTAATTTAATACTGAATACTGGGCCAAAACAGGCTGTTTCCTGCCAAGCTGAAAACCAACCAGACGCTGCATTAGATAGTTGTTCTCTTTATTTTGAGATTTTTCACACTGGACGTTGTATCTGAAACCTTAAATAATGCAGTTTGATTGGAATACCACCTTTTTTATTTTCTTGGTCATTAAACTTAAATACATACATAATCAGAACCCAGTCATTGAAGTGGGCCTTTATGAAAATGATGCTTCACAATTTTTTCACCCTCTCAGCCTCACTGTTCCTGAAATATTTGGCTTATTGGTCATTTATAATGAATATGTTCAGGCCTAGATAATGCTCACTGTTACATGCATACGTTTGTGTTGATTCTCTTTGAGAAGAACTAAATGAGCGGTAAACTCTGAACAGAGTACACACAGGAAGAGAAAAAAAATGCCTTGCCGAGAATTAGAATTTATATAAAAATTTATACCATTGGAAACCTGATAATAATAAGACAGAGGCGAAAATTCCATAAAGACAACTCTTTTGCCAAGCAGTTTGTAAATTGTACTGTTAAATTCATAGGTTTGAGAGAGCAAAAATATGTATATGTATATATATGCATAATACATATCTATACATACATATATATGTATAAACACACACATACCAGTTGCAACTACATTCTGTCACAAATTATACTCTGTCCAAGGCTGAGTAGCATCACCTACTTGTATTCTTGTCTTCCAAAGAAATAAAAGATACAAGTAGGGGGGAGGCCATCCCGTCTATGAACATAAAGAACATAAAGGTACCATTTCAAAAAGGGGTAGGGGGCAGAGCAAACAAGAGAGAGGCAAGAACTGCCCATGCCTAGAGTATTCTGGAATTAATGACACACACCTCCATGACAGATGAGCTCTCAGGGGAGCTAAGGGTTGTGATTTATCCATCCAAAACTTGCGTTTACCTGGATACTTCTCCAAAGTTTAAACCCAGACATCTGAGTCTATCCCCCAGCTCAACTAAAATCTCTTTGAGCTGACATAGCACATCACACCAGGATGTGGGAAGTCAACGGCAGTGTCGGGTAGCCCACCCCCATTTTTGGAGCTGCCGTCCCATTTTGCGTGATTACTACTGTAATCACATTGCACCTGTGTCGTGCAGCACTAGAATATTTCATTTTCTTGTCCTGCAATGTGAAATGAGTTCAACGTAAGTGCCAAAGTCTAAAAATCCTCAGCTTACACTGGCTGCATGACCATGTCTTGTCTGCTTCCAAGAGGCACTGAGAGGCTGCAGGTGTGATCATCTCATCTGGACCACAGAGGAATGTACAGGCCCATTAGCTAATAGAAAATAGCTAGTTCTCTGATGAATAGAAGCAACTATTCACTCACAGGATAAAATCTTCTCTTATTGAGGGTTTACGAGGTACATGTTATAGCGGTGGTAGTTTTTATAGTTTTTAAAGCTAAATAAAGTGCTTATAAACTATTTCATTCCCAAATGTTGAATTTAGTGATTTGATTTAGTTACACAAAAAACTTAATAAATCATTTATTTGGAAAACGTATTGGAGAACTAGCCATCTATTACTAGTGAGATAAATAGAGTGGCTCCCAGATGTCAACACCTGAAAGAATAAAACCAACCCGATGTTATTTTTTAAGTTAAGGTTTATAATTGTATGAAATTTAAAAATTGAAAAACCTTGGAAATATGTTTCGATTTTTGAATTTGAAAAGTGTCCCTATAAAAAGAAATAACACTTTTCAAATTCAAAAATTGAAACATATTTTCTAGGTTTTTCAATTTTTCATCTATTTATTACGTGCCCATTTTGTCTGTAACATTTTTGGAAAATTTTAGTTAAGTAACAATTTCCTCCAGATCTCCCACCTAGCAGTGTATTCCAATGGTATATTGGAATTGTATATGTCAGATGCATATTTTTAAGATTTTACCAGACCTCTTGTTTGAGGACTATTCTTTCAAGTATAAAGTCAGGACATCTTCTTCAAGTTGTCAGAAATAAAAACGACTTATGCAGGATTATCCAGAAGAGACAGTGTTTAATAAAGTACAGTTTTTATGCCGCAGCTGCTTCCACTCTAATTGTCCCTTTGATTGGAATGTGCACTGGTAATTGAGACTCTCGTTTCTTGCCTGTGCTCTACCAGCCTCGTGAATCTATTGGCCATAGCTTTACTCAGGAGCCCCGGGATCCCTTTTATAAACTTTTATGTTTGCAATATGAATAACTTTAGAAAGAAACATTGTTTGTATGTTCCTAAAGGAAACAAAGAACCTGATGGAAAGATGTAATCCGGCACTCCCCATATCTCAGGATGACTTATTTATTCATTTATCCTTTTTAGGAGGTACCGGGGATTGAACCCTGGACCTCATACATGGGAAGCAGGCGCTCAACCACTGAGCTACACCTGCTCTCCGAGATGACTATTTAGGCTGCCCAGTCTGGTATGCCCAAGGATGCAGAACCAAAGCTAGTTAATTTTTTTCAAGAATCAAATGAAGCATGAAGGGAAAAAGTCAATGACAAGGTAGAAAGGAGGTTGTGCCGACATTCCATTTTAATTACATGTTTGCCAAAAAGATAAAATCAAAATTTTAAGATGAGGAAGTTGGAGATAAAATTTCTATTTTCAGAGTGGTCTGTCTAGCTAGTTAAGAGTGCACAGGAGTTCAGATGCTGAACACCGTCACATCATTGAAGAAGTAGAGGTCCTTTAAAAAATGGATACTTGGGAAGCAGATGTAGCTCAAGTGGTTGAGTGTATGCTTCCCATGTATGAGGTCCCAGGTTCAATCCCCGGTTGCTCTTAAAAACAAACAAATAAACAAATGGAAAAACCATGTTTCATTGGGGAGCAAATATAGCTCAGTGGTTGAGTGCCTGCTTCCCATTTACAAGGTCCTGGGTTCATTCCCTGGTACCTCGGGGGGGGAAAAAAAAAACTGGATCCTGTTTAGTGAAATTGAGCATAACATTCCAAATATTTTTCAGCCTATACTCATTTAGCAGAGGAAATGGGTATTTCATCACACCTACAGTTGACGTTCCATCACATTATCCTGTAAACAGGGCAAACAGTGTTTGGAAATGGGGAGGCAGGAAGCTGAGACAGTAGCTGCTTGAAGGCCTGGGTTATCTCATTTAAACATATTAAACCTAGATGCCAGGAGTGTGATCATCAGCTGCTTCCCACTTGGGGAATAAATTGTTTAGAAGGAGTCTTTTGCCTACCAGATGTGACCTAGATTTAGATTTTCATAGGTAGAGAGGAAAAATTCTATTGTGTTTTTAAAAAATAATAATAATTGCTAGTAAAAATGCATGGTAAATGAGCTTATCTCACTTTTCCAGGTGTTTGGGCTAATATGTTATGGAATTGCCACTTCATTTATGAAAAAATAATTGAGGAAAATGTTCCAGCAAATCAAATTTGAATAAAAGCTTTGGAAAGCTATTGTGTTGTTAGCAAGTTTTTAAATGGCAGAAAGCACAGGGAGCCAATAGAGAGAATAATATACAGAAAACTATATTGGAGAAGAGTCCCTTAGAAAAGGGTCAGACGTGGGTGTGTTATCCAACGTATGTTATGGTTTTAGTCAAATATTGAAGAGCAATGTGAACAGTTACACTCCTTTCAGTGCATATGGAAGCTGTTTTAAAAAGCCAAAGCTTGTCTGTCTGCCGGCTCTGATAAGTTTCATTACTCTGTAAAATGCTGCAAAATTAAGAGAGAGAAAATTATAACGTCTTTATTCTCTCTTTACTCACTCTCTCTCCTTTTTCATTTCCTTTCATCTTCAGGAGCTGCCACTCCAAAACCAGTCCCAGAACCTGAGAAACAAACAGACCACACCGTTAAAATTGCTGGAGTCATTGCCGGCATCTTGCTGTTCGTTATTATATTTCTTGGAATTGTGCTGGTCATGAAGAAAAGGTGAGCTGCCAGCTGTTCCCAAAGATAGAGTTCTATCCCATTGTTTGCCAGTTGCTCCATACGTGTAAAATATTCACTTACGAGTTGGCTTTTAAGGCCAAGATACGCATGTGACTCAGTGATTATTACCATTTGTCATCAGACAGCCTTCAAAACTGTGGGACCCAATGTAGAATAAATGGCTTTGATTTTGTATGAATATACAAACCAGAACAGCAGGAGACTCGTGCCTGCCCACAAAGGTGGTACTTAAAACTATGCAAATTTTAAAAAGTCACTTATTTACCAATAAATTTTTGAGTGCTTATTACCAACAAACTACTGTTATTTTGGGTTCGGGAGGATACATGGAAGAAGACTGTATTATTATAATATAAGACATTATTATTATAATGGAGATAATGATGATGACAGAGTTTATTGAGCCCATATTATGCGCAAGCCCCTTGCCAGGTGGGTCGATCAGCACAACACCTTATGAGGAAAAGAATCTCAAAGAACAGACCAACAGAAATGCAGAACAAGTGCTAGAGCACGCTGCATATGATCAGATGGCCCTGTCTAGTCAAGAGATGGTCTCAGGGAGGAGAAAAACAGATGTAGCTATAATAAGCAGTCCTCGCCTTTAATACTTGGAAAATATGCAGTGTCTTTTGTATTATGGAACAAGAAGAAAGGTTGCTTGATAATAAAATACTCAAGTTACAAAGAATTATAAACTTAAAACACATAGATATAAAGGAAGGATAGAACGAGTTTTCCCAAATGGTTAATACACGGATTGCTGTAGTTCCTTTCCTCTCTAGTTTTAAATCTATATCTGTCATAGAGTGGGGGTGAGGTTGTGGGTGGTAGGAAATGCAGGTGGAGAGGTTGGCAAAGTGAAGCCTTGAAAATCCTTTCTGCTTGTCTAAGGAGATTGGGCTTGCTCCTGAAATCCATTGATAACTTTGTAAGCAGGTAGTGACATGATCTAAGTTTCATTTCAGAAAGCTCACTGTGAGTTTAGGGTTGAACACAGTGAGGAGGGAAAGAAGCTTGAGGCAGGAGACCAGCTGAGGAGAGGGGAGGGGGCAAATTTAGAAATATTCAGGAGTTACATTTTCATAGCCATTCAGAGGTGGAAGTTGAAGGAGAAGGAATAATATGAAAAAGAACCTGGTTTCTGGCTTGGGCAAGTTAGTAGAGAGATATTACCATTCATCAAAATGTGGGGTACAGATATGGCTCAAGCAGTTGAGCACTGGCCTCCCACATGGTAGGTCCCGGGTTCAGTTTCTGGGAATTCCTGAAAAAGCCAAAAGCAAAACAAACAATAAAACCAACTCAGGGAAGCCAATGTGGCTCAGTAGATGAGCACCAGCTTCCCACATATGAGGTCCCGGGTTCAATTCCCAGGCCCCGGATCCTCGAAAATATATATATATATGGCATAGAATAAGTAGACCGTATTTGGGGAGTGATAATGGTGAGTTCAGCTTTGCACATTTTTAATTCAATATTCCTGTAAAATATTTAAGTGGAGCTATTCGCCAGGCAGTTGGATATGCTGGTGTGAATTAGGAATAATAATATCCTTAGTTTGAAAATCATCAGCATGTACAGAGCTGGAGCCATGGGTTTGCATATCACTTAAGGTAACTGTAGAATGAGAAGAAGGAGTGTCAAGGACGAAGATAAAATCTGTAACAGCAATATTTAAGGGGTGAGTTAATATCCAAATATTTACACATACATATACTTTTTTTCTTGCTTTCTCCTCCATTTTATGTGTGTTGGTCTAGTGAGGCCCAGGACAAACTCTTACTGTATCATAGCTGTATCTATCACTGGTCCTTGGTCCCGTCATTTCTTCTTCTTCTTCCCACTTGTCATCAGTCCTTTGTTGCTCTCTCTTTTTTGCCCACATTTGATTTCATTCTTCATTCTTAATGTTTTTTTTTTCCTTTTCCTTTCACTTCCCTGTACCTTTCTTTTCTTTACCCATTTTCATCTTCTTCAACTGTTTCTTTCTCTCCTTTTTTTCCTCCCTCTTTATCTTTCTTTTTTCTTCCTCTTTCACTTTTCCCTCATTTTTCATACATTTTTCCCTAGGTGTTCTCCACCTGTTCCCTGCCTCAGTGTTTCTGTAGATCATTTTCTTTATCACCAGTTGTCTGTAATATATATTTTAAATGTGACCCAATATAAATTCTCAGCAACCAGAGGCTTTACCATATCTGAGTCTTCTAATGAAACATTTTGGAGAGATTTATTTTAAATTGTGGAAACACTGGATTTTGTGTATCATCTGGCAAGCTCTCTGTAAGCAATAGCCTGAAACTGCTAATCCAGTTGCCCTTGCGACCTTAGCTAAATTTTAACTAACCTTCCAAGGATCTATTTCCACTGGATTAATCCATTATTCTACCTTGGCCTCTCAGGTAGTCCTGGAAGTGATATTCTAAATTAAGCATTTGAATAGATCGCCTTTGGTAACATATGACCTTGATAAAATTTTAGACTAAATACCAATAAGTCATATCAGGTTTACATGATTATTTACTAGATAATAATCTTAAAAGAGCTGTTTCCACAAAATATGCCACTTTTCTCTTTGCTTTATCTGAAGCATAAAATATACTCTCTGTATGGCCAATTGCCCAGTATGCCATGCCTATAAATACAAAACTTGATGTAAAATTTAGACCTGAACAGTCATGTGGAATAAACTGCCTTATTTAAAAGAAATTCTTAAAACTTTTACTTTTTCAGGGTTTTTCCCCAAAATTTAAGTCTAAATATTAAAATTAGTATTTTTTAAACATAATAGTTAAAATGTGCTATGGGTAATGGTTAAGTTGCATGCGTGCTATTTTATTGACATGTAACCATTGTTTGGGTGGAAGATTACTGAGCTTATATTTGGAATTCTCGGATCTGTATTTTAACTAACTGTGATTCTAAACTTCTCTGGGCCTTAGTTTCCTCATTTGTATACTGAGAAAATTGAACTAGAAAATCTCTGAAGTTCTCCTAATTCCCAAATACCAGGTTTTCTCTTATGTAGCAGATTTTATGGTGACACTACTTGTATTCTAGAAGAACTGAGGGTGGCTTATTACTGTATTTCATTTTTTTTATTAGAGAAGTTTTGAGCTTACAAAACAATCATACATAATGTGCAGAATTCCCGTACATCACCCCTGCACTGACACCTCACATCGTTGTGGAACATTTGTTACAGATTATGAAAGAACATCATCAGACTATTACCATTAACTATGGTCCATAGTGCACACTTGGTATATGTTTTCCCTACACCCCCTGTTATTAGCACTATGTATTAGTATTGTACATTTGTTACAGTTCATGAGAGAACACTCTCCTATTTGTACTGTTAACCACAGTCCATCTTTCACCACATGGTTCACTGTTATACAGTCTCATGCCTTGTGCGTTCTATCCAAAGTGTACACTCAGTGGCTCTCACTTTCATCACAGAGTTGTGCAGTTATCGCCCCATTATTATTGTATTTTGTCTTAAATGTACCCAGCAGTTCATTCAAAGGCTCTCTGCTCCATCATTTCAAGCCTAGACATGTACTTTGTGCAGTTCCTCTTTCACCATGTTTCCTCCTGTCACTCAGGAAACACTCAACTAAAGGGGAAGCGATGGGGAAATGGAGAAAGGGAAGAGAGAGGGGAAAAAAGAAAAACTCCAGCTGCCTCAGGTGTGGATTTCGAGAAATGATTTGTTGTTTTTGCTGGTTAGAACCTAATGCTAATCAAACTTACAGTCCCATTCCCACATGGGCTAGTTAGCCTAAGTGTCTTCCCGCCACAGCCTTCTGAGTCAGCCAGTGCAAATGTATGGCATTGGTCATAAAGACAGAGAAGGTGTGGGTGAAACAAACTCATCAATATTTCGGGAAATACAATTGGAAGTCTGTCCTGCTAAGGATGAGTCAGTAGTTACTGTCTGTGTTTGTCAACAGACCAGCCCAGCTCGGCCTGAGACCAGGGGAGTGAGAAAGAGGCAAATTCCTTTTATTGGAAAGCTTTGTTAATTATTAGCTTAGCTAAGAACTCTTTGCTTCTGTAAAAACATAGTTGTTAAATGTGTGTCTCTAATAGAAAATGTAAAATCTGTTCAAGTCTTACAAACCCATGGAATTCTTCTAAATATGGGCAATAATGGCTAAAAAAAAACTAGAAAACCATTAGTTTTGTTTGACTTTAATGCTTTCCAAACCTATAACAAATCAAAAACTAGTAGTGTCCCAGTTGTGAATATTAATCCATTTGGACCTTGTCTGGATTTACATAATATTAAAACCTTCTTTTCCTTAAAAACTATTACAAAACCTATACATTTTTTTTTCCGAAAGCAAAACAATATCATATTATTTTCTCTTTCCAAATGTGTGTTCTTTTGAGGGTGCAATGATTTCATGCAGCAAATGTTCCAAAAGGGTGTGAGCCGAACACCTATGAAATAAAAGTTTTATACAGAGCCACAAAGAAATATAGTTGCAATGTTGTAATGTCAGATAACTTGAGTGGGAAATATTTAATTTTTATCATGTTTCATCCATGTATAATTACATATGTTGATATATTTGTTTAAATGAAAGTACCTGCATTTTTAACGCTTTTCACGAGGGACAATTTATCTCAATAACATGTTTGACAGAATTTAGTATACAAGCACCATCAATTTTACCCTGATTAATTATATTCATTATTGTTTCTAGCATTGCTATAGATCTTTTCGAAGTTTGAGAACATTTGTATTAATTACAGTAATATTCCTGTCTCAGCCAATGTGGTGAATTGAAATTGCAGAAGTTGCTGCTTTTTGGAAATAATTAGAGATAGCTATTCTACCACAGGAACACACCAATTCTAGGTAAATAAAGCTATTTTCATCCTGAAGCACTAGACTCTTAACTCCTTTCCAGAACCCATTGTAGAAAATATATACTTTGCAAATGCAGCCTATGTGATTAAATATTTAGTACCCATTCTATTATATTTAAACAATGTTGATGCCGCCAAGGAAAAAATGCATAAAAATGGGAAGTATTTCATGAAACAAAAAAGATAAGAGAGAAAAATTGATGAAAGACCTATTTTCAAAGGGACGCCAGCAGCATGTGGCTGGAGGCGAGGTGGCATTAGCTGTGGTTCTTCTGCTACCCTGTTTACCTGGAAGACAGGAATTACTTTCTACTATGTCTCAGTGTGAGTTGTGTGTGGAAAAAGTCTTAAGTCAGGATGCTTTATTTAAGGTTCTGTTTCAAAATCACATTTTCTGAAATACGTTCAGAAAGTCATAGGTAGAAGTGGTGTTTTTTTGATTATTATTTAGAAATTATGTACTTAGTAGGCAGCCATGTAAAGTAACAGAATGTCTGTTTTTCCTCCTTGTAATAACCAGGAGCTGAGATGTTTCTACCCTAGCACATGGTTTGGCATGATTGAAAACTAAATATATAGGTATACAAGAAGGTGTGGGTATGTCATCTTAATCTAACAATTAGCTAATGTCCTTCAGTTTTCCAGAAGGTAACTGAATGGACTAATTGTACAAGGATAAGTTGAACAAATTGACCTTTCTAAAGGCATCTTTTAACCCGGATTTTATATGAATAGTCCAATAGCTCCTGTATTAAACACTGTTTCTGGACTCAACGTAATGGTTGGTTTAACTGTTTTCCATTAGGGGTTCTTTGGGAGCTCTTTAGAAAGAAGACTTTATTTTTGAAAGGTGCCTGGCGAACCTGGGCACCAAATTTTCATTTTATAGGAGGAAAATGCCAGAGGATGTTAAGGGGCCTGGGCTTTAGAAACTTATACACCTGGGCTCACACCCCAGCTGTTTGTTAGCAGTGTGCATTTAGGTGAGTTATATAACCTCCTTGAACTTGGTATCCACACTTTAATATGATGATGATGATGATGATGATGATACAAACTTCACAGGGAAAGTGTGAAAATCAAATGAGATATCTTTGTGTTATAAATAATTGCTCAGTTGAGGACCCAGAATTTGCTAACTTGTCCAAGATCACATAGGTAGTAAGGGGCAGAGCCTGGGAATAAATCCAGGTTTGTCTGCTTTTTAACCACTCTGCACACTGGCTCATATCAATGAAACTCAATGGTGCATCTTACTTTGTAAAACTCAGGTACTCTGTGTTTATTAGTTGGAAACACAGTAGAGTTATCAGCTTGTAGAATAACACTCCTCTGCAGTTTACCAATGCATTAAGTCCACAAATATTTGAAACTCTGCCAGTACATTTTCATTTCCTTTTTGAGCTATCATTGCAGAATAGATAAATAGAAACTTTTCCCACTTCCTCCTTTTACAGGGTTTTAAAAATAGTGTTGAATATGTGTGTTTTGTACATTATTTGATTCATTAATTTACTTCTGATAACTTAGAATAGTGAGGATACCATAGCCTCATCTGGATAAGTGAATGAGAGAAATTTCCTAAGCTTTATAGTAAGCCACGGAGCAAGGCAGCATTGACTCCATCCCTTCTTCCTCCGAGACAAAGGCTGGAGTGCAGGTGCTAACAGGTTAGGGGCAGGAGCTCTGAAGACTAAAGACCTGAGCATTTTTTGGTTCTGCAGCTGCACAGAAAAGAAGCAAGCACCAGGAGCCATTTCTCCTTAGAGGGAGGTCCACCTCTCCTTTGCCTATACACAGCACCATCCTTTTCCACCCAAAGACAGATAGAGGATGGAGCTTTTCATCATGAAATAGCTAGGAACCCAGCTACCTGGAACAAGGCGCCTCTCGGTGGCCATGGTGAAGTTGCCGTAGCTGAAAGAAGAAAGTAAAAGGCATTCTTTGGCCATGGGCACGCATAATGCTCCTGCTCAGTCAAGGGGAAGGCTGGATTGTGGGAAAAACTCTTTACAGAGTAGTAAACCAAGGGCCCCAGGGTATCAGTACCCAATATACGTGGGGACCTAACTCTACACCCCAAAGTCTTCTGAGTGGGTATGGCTTTGGCATTACATACAGATACTTTGAGTATCAAAACCTGCCAGACCGAGACACAGTAAGGTCCAAAGTGCTCTGTCTTCTGAGATAGGTGCTGAAGAACAGCCTTCTTCCTCTCTCAGTGTGGGAAAGTGCCCACCGTGCATCGAGAAGGACTCCTAGACGTTGTTGGAAATCTCACTCATCCAGCTTCCTCCACTCCAGAAGGTCCCAGTAGGCCTCCAGAGCCATCTGTATTCTGAGCCCCCCGTGACCAGGTCCCACGCTGGATGACCCCCCCACATCCACCTGGTCTCTCCCCATCACCTACAGGCACAGTCTTCCTGCTGATTCCTATTCGGTGATGTGCTGTCACTCTCCAGCTCAGCTCATTTTTAACCTACGACAGCATAGCTTATTAAAACGCGTTACCTCTGACGCTGAAGTTCAAGAATGCACATGTTAAGAGAGGGCTGGGATATGTACTCCTGAAATTGATGGTTCTTCACAGTTGAAGTCTCCAGACGTGTGGCGATGTTCCTGGGCCCCTTGCATTCTCTAAAGGGGCTGTTTCCACACTGGCATGGCATCAGTTTTCAGTTTGTAGAGTGAGGATTACTGAACCAGGCAAAAACCGTGGCTGTTTTACATGACAGAGTTTAGTGTAGCCAAGAATTCAAACTCAGTATGATCATTTCTTTCATTCTTTCTAGTTTTATTCTATATTAAGAAGTAAAACAGTAATGAAAAATATTTAGCATAAAAGGGGGAAAAATAGGTGAATTTCTAGCCTGAATTCTTTGGGCAAGATTCTTTCTCTCCTTCTAACTTACATCTAAGTTTCTTTTTACAGAGAAAGGAATTAAATCTGGACCCTTTAAGTCAGGTTCACTTATAGAAAATTACATAAAATTAATT
>JAQZBX010010686.1:0-43942 GCA_029593785.1 Cabassous unicinctus
ATATTACTTACTTCCGGTTTACCCAAGGATGATTTTCCAAATATTTAACAGCCAGTGGAGTTAGGGCTGGAACACCTGGGCCCCCCAGTAGTACTAATGTTTAGGACTGTAGTTGTTGAATTGTGGGGAGTTTGGGGTAGGTGGTCTACACAGGGGTTCTGGGTGAGGGACTAGGTAGATCAGATGGGAAAGAGGCACTTGGAGCCCTTTGTTAAATGGCTCCTCCTACCTGAGTACTTCAGAAACCAATGTAGAACTGTTGAATATCAGTCCTGAGTTACCTGAATGTGTATATGAAAAACTGGATTCATTATATTTAATTTTCAATTTGGTTTTAGCAGAAACCTGTACTTCCCCCTGCCCAGTCAGCTGTGAGAGATAGTTGTAGGTAAACTGAAATATAACTTAAATTTTCACATTAAATGCATTTTTAAAGAAAGGTATATGTAAAGTGTTAATTTTAATAAATAGAAATGTAAACTATGGGAAAACTAAAGAAACTATTAGAATTCTTTCATAAAGTGGAGGTTCAATTTTATCTTGATTATAATATTGGATTTTTATTTATTAGATTTGCTCTAAAATCAGTATTAAGAGAGTATAACACTCTACATGGTAAATAATTTGGGATGGACTTATTTAGATATAATCATAGTGATGGAAGAAACCTTAAATTATTTCAGTTGGATTGGTCTGACTCCTCTCGGCTCAGACACTCAGCTAGTAAATACCCAAACCAGAATCTCTTTTCTCCTATTTTATCTACCGTACCCTACTTATGTTGAGAAACTATTTCCCTCTTTACAGTCTGTCCTCTTCAAATCACTTTGGTAACCATCATGATATATGGCCTTCAAGATATGTAGCAATGGAAGTTATTGTTTCTGTTTGAAATTTGGGCCCAGAATTGCCTGGTTCCAAACATATCTAATTTCATTTTTATTGCTAGTTGAAGTCAGAGATACAGCTTTTCACTTTTCCTATACATTTCCTGTATCCCCTTTACTTTTTTTATTGATTGCATAAAATCACAATGATAGTTAATAGTTGGGCCAGAGATATGGCCTCCTTCTCAAACATACATACTGTGAAGGCATAATACCAGGGAGAGAAAACTTGATACTTTCATTTTTATCAAGGTGTAATCCTTATTATTTTTAATTGAATGAGAAAACTGAAACCCAGGGAAACAAGCTAACTTGAGTAGATTTGTTCATCAAACTGATGGGACGATTAGTAGAACTAATTAAATTCCTTCCCCAGTCTACCCATATCAAAATCTTATCCCTTAAGACTCAGACCAAATGCTACCTCTTCCATGTGCCTTCTCTGGAGAAAGTAATATATTTGATTGTTTTCTACCTACACATGGTTAGTCTAACTGTAGAACAACAAAATGAAAAAATCTGAATCTAGAAGTTACATTTTTAAGAAGAAGCTTTATTTTGGTGTATATAGCCTGGGTTATCTGGTAAATTGTCACCATCTGGTCTGTGTTCTTTTAGCACACTTAAAAAAGATCAGCTTTTATCACAAAACATAAAGCATACACAAAAGTACATATAAGAATTGCTCAGTATTATGAATAATTATGAAAATAAGTAATGTAACCACCTCCCATGTCAAGAAATAGAATATTGCTATTACTCCAGAAGTCTCATTCTTGGAGGTAACCACTATCCTGACATTAATGGTTATATACTTTCTTCATTAATAAAATGATTTTCAAACCTTTTATGCATCCCCAAATAATACACTTCACTTCTGATTTTTTTGTTGTTGTTGTTAGCTCCTGCCTCAGGTTTATTTGTACAAATAGCACAGGAGGACTCCAGCTCTATGCAGATGGCAGGCCTGGGGTCCTCAGTCCTTCCATCCTCACATTGGCAAATGGAGGCTCTACTCAGGAGGCTTCGTGGGGGGCTGGGCACCTTTGGAAGCCTGACTGGAAGCAGTAACCTGAGCCGGAGCCTACGCCTGGGCCTTGGTTTGATCCTTGGCCTTGGCCTTTGGTCGGGAGAGTCTGAGACCTTTGACGATGCGGGCACGAGCACACTTCCCGAGCTTGGGGTGGGCAGTGTAGGCAAATCAATTGAGCTTGTGACTGCTGCTCTTTGGGATCTTGGGCTTGATCTCCTTGGGCTCTACGAGGGCCTTGATGGTCTCTGCACATGTGCTCATGGCCTTGGTTTTGTTGGCCTGCATCTTCTTTAGGCCCTTTTTGTTATGCTTCTTGGTAAAGTGCATGTTCCTCAAGAACTTGGGGTCTGCCCTCTTAAGAGATTCATATCTTTGTGAAGGGAGCTTCTTGATGCCATTTCTGTGACATTTTCAGGACTGGTTGTTTGTGGTATAGTTCTTGGACTTGACCATGTCTGCACCCTCAACCGCAGCTCCCAGAGCACCTGGGACCAGAAAAGCACTTCTGCCTATTTTTAAGTACATATTCAAATCCTTTGTTCATTTGTTTTTCCTGCTAGGATGTCAGTCTTTTCTTATCAGTTTGTAGAATTACTCACCAATTTGTAGATTCTGAATAGAAACTCCTTGTTGGTTATATGGGTTGCAATGTTTTGTCTCACTCTGTACCATATCTTTTAATTCACCTTTGTGTATTCTGTTGAAAAAAAGTTTTTTATTTTTTAAATGTGGTCAAGTTTATCAGTTGTTTCTTTTATGGATAATGCTTTTTGTGTGTTGTTTATGAAATCTTTCCCTACACCATGCTCATAAAGATATTCTCCTATATTCTAAAGGCTTTTTGATTTTGTCTTTCATATTTAGCTCTACAAACTCACTTGAAGTTGATTTTTTTTTTCTGGTAATGTGAAGGAAGAGTCCAATTTCAATTTTTTCCCCCACGTGACTCTCTGGTTGCCCTAATACTGTTTATTGAAAAAACTGTCCTTTCCCTACTTCCCTGAAGTGCTGCTTTTGTCCTAAATCAACCCGTCATATACGTGTGGGTCTGCTTCTAGGTTGTCTAGTCTTTCCATTTACCTTTTGTTTTTCTGCTACTGTACCAATATCACACTGTCTTAATTACTAGTAATTTATAGTAATTTGTTATATCCCATAGAGTTCTTCAAGATTGTATTGTCTATTCTTGCTCTTCTCCATTTCCATATTAATTTTAGAATAAGCTGCTCAACTTCCACACAATACTCTAAGGCAATTTTAGGTAGGGATTTTCCTAGAAAAATTTGGGGAAAATTGGGTCTTCACATCAATAATTCCTAAAGGCAGCACAGG
Source organism: Cabassous unicinctus (assembly GCA_029593785.1). NCBI lineage: Eukaryota > Metazoa > Chordata > Mammalia > Cingulata > Chlamyphoridae > Cabassous > Cabassous unicinctus. Next base: position 3,253 of record JAQZBX010010686.1, read on the forward strand.
ATTCCCATGTATATTTATCTACATCTTCTTAAATGGCTCAATGAAATTGTATACATTTATCTTTAGAAGTTTGTATGTATCTTTTGTTTAGATATATTCCTATTTAGCAAGGTTTCTGGTATACAAGACAAAAATAAAAATTTGTTGTATGTCTATTTATCAACAATAAACAAAATGAAATTTGAAAAGACACAATTTACAATAGCATTTATTTATCTGTATTTAAAGCTAAAGTTTAAATTTAACATTTTATTTTGTGCTCTCAATTCTAAAACTTTATGATATTCAATGCTACAAATTAGTGTCCCACTTACCCACCATTTATTTGTAGTTATATCTGTTATTCAGAATTGTGGAATCTTCTAATTTGAGAAGTAGCAGATATTTGACTTTATAATGTTAATGACATTATTATATAGTACTATATAGTGTGACTTGCATATATTTTCTTGCATATACTCTCTCATTTAATCCTTATTACTACCTTATGTGTGCAGCACTAGGGTACCTGTTTTATAGCAGATGAAACTCAAATGCAGGGATGTGAATTAATTTGCCTACCATCACAGGAATAGTAAGTTGTTAAGTACCAAGATCTGAACCAAGCTGTGTCTAATACTAAAGTTTATGATATTTTCACTATAACATGTTGCCTCATGACAATAATTCCTGAGGACAGCACAGGATTTCAGCATGAGATGGTAATTGATCATGAAAATGAAAACTTGAAGCATCAAAAAGGCTAATTAATGAATGTTCACTTTATTCTGTATTATTAGGCAAGAAAGAAGATAGTATATTTTGAAAAGATTTATATTCAAAAACCAACATTTAATTCTACTGAGCTTTAACTATGAGAAAATTAATTCAAAACATTTTTTTCTATAGAAGGCAAATTATTTAATACATAAATATAGTACACATTCATGCAATATACATGTCAAAATAGAAAATATTTTATATATAGGAACTACACTTTTTACATAAAGCTCAATATTTTAGGATAGAGTAATGAGAAATTTTAGCTATTTATATATATACTTTCTCCTTCTGTCAGTGACTGCCACCTTGCCAAATATGTGGGAGTTTTATGATCTGTTATCCTCTGAGATCTGTGAATTCATTTTACATTTTGCTGTGATTTTATTGGTTTTGGAATCAAGAACTAAAAACTGAATAGAGTTCACTATTCATACAAGATTTAAGGATGTTTAGTTTATAAAAGTTGCATTGGTCCCCATTAGATTTATTTCTGTTTGACTAATGAGTAGATGGAGGGAAAAAATCAAATGCTGCCTATGGCTTCTAGAGGTATGTTTTAATAACTAAATCAAGTCTGGTCAATGAAAGCCTTCAGAAAATGATTTTATGAAAAAAAGTTTGCATTCTGTTAAGTCAGGAGACGTTTTTCCCCAAACCTTAATATCAGGCAGACCACTTTTTGTCTGTTCTGCATTTTTGTATATTACTTAAAAACATTTTTTAGCTATGTGGACAATTGTCTAAAAAGTGTCTCCCATTCTTGTAGAGATCAGTAAAATGATAGCTGGAAAAACTCCAGATTGTCTGTCATGAAGGCTAGGATGGATTAAAAGAAAAATAAGTAAATACTATTGTGATTTCCTGTAGTATATTCACAGCTCCCTTAATAAGATTATGGTGTAAGAAGTGTCTTTAATTTTTTTTTATTTTTTTTTTTAGGGGATTCACCTGGGGGTTTGAACCTGGGACCTTGTACATGCAAAGCAGGTGCTCAGCCACTGACCTTCACCTTTTCTGCAAACAGTGTCTTTTAAATTGAGACACACTAACCATTGGTGGGTCACAATGTTGATTGAAACATCACAATGAGCATTTTATGTAAAGATTAGAGAATAGTATAGAATTTAAATTTAAAAGAATATAAATTAGAAATTTTATCTGGGCCAAGTAAAATAGAAAAATTAGTGTATCACACAATAAAGGCAAATATTATGAAAATTTTATATCAGTTACACAGACACACACAGATACATCAAATAGTGTACTTACTAGTCAGGATTCAGTCCAGGAAACAGATACAACATGTATTTTAAACATGTTGAATGTTTAAAAGACATTAAATACAAAAGAATTAGGTGCTTTTAAAATTGTTCGAAGATCTAAATGGGGTCTAGGCTGTCCTTCCTGGAATGACTTCCAGAGAATTCAGAAGTGATCCACTGAAGAATCCACTGTATGTTGGAAGCTGTTGCTGGAGCTATGAATTTAAGACTATACCAGCATAGCTGCAATCCAATAATCAGGAAGCCAGAATTAAACTGTTGCTGTTGTGGCCACAATCACCTAATAACACTCTCAAAATTGGAGAGTGCACTATAAGTTTTGCTGTAAAATAACTTCACCTTTCCTGTCCTTGTTTGCTGTTGAAATAGCCAAAAGGGGATAGGAAAATAGCCTCCTCTTCATATTTGTTTTCATCATCTTGTCTGAGTTGCTTTTATTTGTGGAACTAATTCTCATCCAAAATTTTAACTGCAACAAAAATAGTTTTATCTTATTGCCCTCTCCAACTGATGAAGGATAGAAGGGTGAATAAAAGAATCCATGCATAGTAACCAACTCACTTACTTTGATTTCTCAACATTTACCCATACTTTTTTTTTTTTTCCCCTGGGGCTGGGCATTGAACCCAGGACCTCGCATGTGGGAAGCTGGCGCTCAACCACCGAGCCATATCAGCTCCCCTAAGTTGTTTTTTTTCCATTCGTTTGCTCGTTGTTTGCTTTTGTTTTTAGGAGGCATCGGGAACCCAACCTGGGACCTCCCATGTGGGAAGCAGGCGCTCAACCACTTGAGCCACATCTGCTCCCTACACATGCTCTTCTAATGCTTAAATTTCTAGATGGCAACAGTGTGGCAACAACATGCAGCTGCCTCTTATAACCTCACTTTTCCCAAAAGTGAAATTGAACAGTTCAGTCACTGTATCCACCTCTAGGTGGTATTTCTTTGTTTTCTAATTCAGTCATAATCGCCCCTCAATATTTCATTGTAAGGACTAAATTATAGTGTTCACCACCATCAAGGGACATGGGAAAATATTAGTTAATATGTACAAATATAATCAAAACAAGGAAGAAAACATGGGTAGTTATTATGGTGCTTATCCTGTAATATGGGTTAATGATTAAAACATACATACACCATTGCTTTAAAAGAGATCTTGTCATTCTTTTTGAACTATATTTTATTAATGTATAAACATAATGGACTTTCTAATCTGAGAGAGATGCATACTCCAGTATTTGTGTGATATCTGGGGTTCGCTTTAAAATATTTCAGAAAAAAAAGTAGGAGGAAGAGATGAGACAAGATATGCAAAAATGTTGATAACTATTGAAGCTGTATTTTGGGTAAATAGAGGTCCATTATTTTGCCTGTGTATGTTTGAAAGTTTCCATAACTAAACATTTATATATATATATTTATATATATATAAACCTCTCCTCATTTGCTTAAAAACTTTTTATTTTGAAATACTTCCAAACTTACAGGACAATTAAACAATAATACAAACCCATACAGATAACTTCAACATTGCCCTCACTCCACAGAACCAGAGCCACCAATTTTAACATTTTGCCACATTTGCGCTATCATTCTGTCTGTCTGTCTCTCCATCTATTTCTCCATCAATCTATTTCCTCATTTCCTCATTTGTTTTCATCATTTGTAATAAAAAATTGATTACTCTTGGGAAGATTTAACAGAAGCAGTGAAACAAAGAAACCTAGCTACAATAATAAGGACTGTACAGAGAATATTGATTCTCCTACTTTTCTGAAATTCTTTCCTTAGTGTTTGCATTCAGTAATATAAAGTATTGTCCTTCTTGGCTTTTTTTTTTAATGACAATGCTACACGGAGTTATCATAATTAACACACATTATGACTAAAAAGTGATTTCACATATATTTGATTGAATTAATATTAGAGAAGATAAAAGGTGAACGCAATGTATCCCATATGAAAAGATTCAGGGCCAGAACTTCTGACTCCAAATACAAGGTTTACTTAAATTATAATCAGTCATTGGCACCTTTGAATGTGCTATACACAGACATTGTCTTACCTTCTCCCTTGTTGAGAATAGAAATCTAAAAGAATGGGATTTGTGTGAATTAATAGCGAAAGTAGATATTGAGATTTCTGGTTTCAGCTCTGACATTTAAAGAGCTTAGAAGCCGTCATTCCGTCCTTAAAACAAGAAAACGTGAGACAAATTCACTTTTCTTGGGCCCATCAGAGAACCGATGTTACACGGAAAACTGCCGCCCTGAAATCTGGAGGGACAGGTGCTCTAGAGAGTCACAGCCAAGAGATACTTGCCTGGAACAGAACCTGCTGAAGCCATCCACTGATAGGAACACTTAAATGACAATTTTGACAAATTACTGGAGACCGAAGTGTGCACTAGTTAAGAATTATAAACTCATGGGGGTCTCAGTCTTAGAGGTGCCCCCACATGTTCTTGGGTTCCAGGAACCCCACCCAAGATCTTCTCATGGCTCTGGCAGGAGGAGATGATTAATAATTATTGTGAAATATACTCAGACCCGTCTCAGTAACAAAGCCTACTCTCTAGTATGAAAGACTGAGGTGAGGGGAAAGCTATATAAAAACAAAATACAACACAACACTTAAAGGTCACAGTTCAAGACACAGGCTCATTAAAAGACCGAGATTCAATCAGAATAGTATAGAACCCTCCCCCCTGGACCATACTTTACTACCACACCAACAGGGTTCCTGTATAAAACTGGATTACAGCTGAAAGAACACAATGCATATTCTCTAAAGGGCTGTACTTAGGGAAGCCCAAAGTCAAGAGGGGAAGCAAACAAACAAAAAAAAGGACACTAAAGGAATTTGAATACTCTGGCACCTATAGGTATAGCAAACTATAAATACAGCCCAATTCCAAGCCAGATGAGTATAAATACTCACACCAAATAAGGGCCTATTCATGTTGATTCCTATTTCCCAATACATACTGACTAGCTCTTAACAAAAATTTATAAGACACGCCAAAAGGCAAGGAAATAACACAGTCTGAAGAGACAAAGTAATCAAGAAAATCAGACTCAGATATGACATAAATGTTGAAATTATCAGGGCATTTAAAATAACTATGATTAATATGTTAAGAGTACCAGTGGAAAAAAGTAGACGACATGCAAGGATAGGATAGATGGGTTTTGTGCTTAGAGAGATGGAAACTCAAAGAATAAAAAGGGAATGCTAGAAATAAAAAACACTGTAACAGAAATGAAGACTGCCTTCAATGGGCCTTCAGTAGATTTCATGTGACTGAAGAAAGAGTAAGTAAGCTTGAAGTTATTTTAGTAGAAATTTCCCAAAATAAAATGCAAAAAAAAAATTATGAAGAATAAACATAATAGAACATTCAAGAGCCGTGGGGACAATTTTAAAAGGTGTAACAAATGGAATATGCATACTTGGACTATCAGAAGGAGAGAAAAAAGAGGAACAGAAGAAATATTTGAAGTAATAATGGCTAAGAACTTCCCAAAATTAAGGACATACAACAAACCACAGATCCAGGAAGCTCAGAGAACACTAAGCAGCATAAATGTCTAAAACAAAAAACAAACAAAAAATTCAACAACAACCCACAATGAAACCCCAAACAAAAATCACATTAGGCACATCACATTCATAAAGCAGAAAACCAAAAACAAAGAGAAAATCTATAAGCTACAGCTGGGGGATAGGGGAACACCTTACTTACCTATAGAGGAACAAGGGAATGAAAGGTGGATGTTGAAACATGGTTACATATATTTAAAGATACATCTATTTATACCTTCAATTTAAGAAGGGTATTTTAAATGCCTGCTGTATGGTGTATTTTATGAAAGGTTATACAGAATAAATAAGACCTAAAACCCTCTTTCCCCCAACCAAATAGTTAAAATCTAGTAGAAGAAAGTAAGAAATATATATCAGTAATAATAATACAACACAGATTATAACATATCACAAGGAAGGTTAAAAAGTAGTTATAGGGGACTCAGAGAAGGAAAAAAAACTCTGGGTGCATCAGGAACGGCTCCATGAATGATGATGTTGGGCAGTTATTTCACTTAGCAATCAGCACCATTTCCTGTTGCCCACAGGAGTTGACCCAAAACATGATCTTCATCTTTCTCCTTATATCTCTTTAGATTCTCATGTGCCTCCTTATTCAGGTTATCTTGTCTCCTGTTTTATTAAGAAAGTAGTGACCATGGAGAGCCTAGGCCATCTTCATTTCTCCCCTTCCGTCAACCCACATCCAATATTCAGTAGACACTTTTCATTCTCCTCAGAAATGGTTTAATATATTCTCTCTTCTCTAATTATATAGGTACTACCTCATCCCTGGCCTGTCTTGCATGATTATTTTAATGATTCCTTAATTGGTTTCCCCAATGCCATCTTCCCAGCATCCTCTTCATTCTCACGAAACAGAAACATCATCTCTCCCTGCTTAAAATCCTCTTCACTTTTCACATTGTCTACAGAGTAAAATCTACCTCTTAAGCCTGTTTTTCAAGGACCCTCATATTCTTGCCCAAAACTGTATTTTGTGATTTCTGATAGAAGCTATCCCTTGCAATATTTTTCAAACTTATTTGACAGAAATATCCATTTGAAGTCTCCTGGGTCTCTAATGTTTTGCAGAGCACTGTTTGGGAAATGCTGGAATTAAAGGAAAAGTGCGAACATTTGGGAATGGGAACGGTAGTAATGAGCATGTAGAATAGACCAGCTGCAAATGAGATCATGACATACATTAGTGACTGTTCTCAAAATGCTGGTTATTTTTTCTACAGAATTTTTAAATGTGATGTTCTGTGTCTGTTTATAATCTGGGAAGACTGTCATGCAGAAAAATAGGGAAGAAAAACACTTCCGCTTTTAATCTCAAGAGAAAAAAAGATGTCAGCTATGTTTCTGGAAACTTGTATTGGCAGATTTTAATGTCTTCCAGAGAGCTCAGTTTTGTTTCATTCATAGTTTTATTTATTTTTGACAATGTGATTCTAGGATTATTTGGTAAATTTGAGAAGCATGATGTGCTTTCATATTTTACCAGTTTTTGTGCAGCATTTTTGTAGCCTTCCTAAAATATAATTTACATTTAGCTACTTGTAATTCTAAAATCTGAATGTAAATTTGGTAATGTTTCTATCACAAAAGCTAAGGTTCATTAACTATTCTTTTATTTGCAATTTCTTGTGATTGGAAATTTCTTGTTTTACTGGAATGGGGATAATTGAGTATTTATTGTCATGTCTTTAAGGAGCACCAAATCACTCTGAAGTGAAGTGACTTATGGCTTATCAATAACATTATAGTTTGTTAAATGGGCATTGTATTATTCAGAGTTCTCTAGGGAAACAGAGGAGATATCTGTCAATAGTATGAGCTTTTATAAGTTTCTCACGTGACCATGGGGATGCACAAGTCCAGGTTCTGCAGTCAGGCTGCAAACCAGGGGCTCTGATGAAAGTCCGGTGAAGGTCCTTGATGAGTTTCCGGGAGACATTGGCTGTCCAAAACAAAGCTGGGAAATTCTCTCTGAATGCTGAAATCACTTCTGCTTTTAAGGCATTCAACTGATTGGATAAAACGTTACCCATTGCTGATGGCAATCTCCCTGGTTGGTGTAGATGTAATCAGCCATCTATGCAGTAAACTCACTGATGACTAAAGCCCATAATTGTCCTTGTATTACAATTAGCCCAGTGCTTGCTTGACCAAACAACTGGGCACAATTACCTGGCCTGTTGACACATTAGCCTAACCATCACAGGTATTATAAGAATTTATTATTTCTTTAAACTGTTTTAAGTGAGACTGCCAAAATCTGGCTGGAGGGCCAATTTGAGAGACTGACCACTCACATTCACATAGACATTTTAATTCTTTACCTGGGTCGAGTGTGAAATGCATTGCAAGTCACGAAGGGATGTACAGGCTGTTTATTTAGGCTTCACTCACTGGTGAGGACAGGGTCTTAACATCCAGCTGGTTCTGGCTGCATCTGCTTCTGAGTCTGGGAATGGCTGAGATTGTGGGTAGCATGTATCACCTGGGCTGTCAGGGAAGGGGATGGTCAAGAGTGTTATGGCTGCCCCTAGGGAGTTCCCAGTCTAGCTCTGCATGAAAAATACCAATGCCTAAGCATTTAACTTTAAGATTATACCATAAATAATGACTTTTACAAAAGATTCTAGTTAGGCTTGCAGAAGGAGGAAGAAGCGTTTAGGTAATCCTTGAAATATTTGCATCATATGCAGTGAAATGGGTCTCTTTCTGAAATTTTGCCTTAAAAACTTGAAATTCCTACTTGTGCTACTACATTTTGAAACTGATGTCCTTTATTAGAAGAGTCAGAGAAGACATCTATTTAGAGAACTTTTTACATAAAATGAATTTAGGAATGCTATCATATGATCTTGTTTGTGTGTGACGGTGTCTAGTCATTTTTAGTCTCGCCAAATTTATATCAAATTTCGGTAAAGGCACACTTCATTTATGATGTCTTGAAAAATAAGCCATGCACAGTGATTCATATAAGTTTTAGACTGTTGGCAGTGTATCAGTTTTCCTTATATATTCTCTAAATATATCTTGTGTTCAACATGCCTGTACGTGTACATAATAATGGGAACCTCATGATGTCTTGGTATTAATGAAGTAAAATTTCTTGATAATGTTGAATTTAGTCAATAAGTTGTCTAATGTTATTTTCATGATCAAGACTAGAAAAAAGATATCAAGCTGCCAAAGGAGTGGTTTTAGCATCATCTACTAGTTGCAATAAATTCCAAACCATCCTAGAAATTTAGCAGATCACTCATATTTTAAAATTATTTTTCTGGTATACACAAAAGTATATTTTTACTGAAAAATCTTTTCTGAGACAGATTTTAAGTATTCCATTTGTTACACAATTTCACTAACTTAGAACTCTTATTTTTTAAATGTTTGCCCTATGAACCTTGGAGACATGGAAATTTTGCTATTGTGCAATTATAGTAATGTATATAAAAATGAGACTACAAAATTAGATCTTTACTTTCTTTAAAAATATTGTATTCCTTTGTGATATTTCTATCACTTCAGGGAATGAAATTTCAAATTAAATTCTAGAGAGACAAATTCCTCTTGGGTTCTCTTTCACCTTGAGGCATGTGTATGCTAAGAGGTAATTAGTGGTGCCTCATTAGATAATACAGGCAGGGTGATGAAACTTACTTCTGTCTTCTTGAGAGAAAAACAGGCACATTTCAATAAATATTCTTGTTTTCACTTTCTATAAAATTGAATACTTTGGACAGTAATATGTAACACAGCACAACAAATGAACAATTTATAAATAATGTTCTCCTATAATAATAAAAAAACTATTAAAACATCATTTCTAAACATGGATTTATCTTTCTACCTCCCACAGGCTGTCCCAAGCCAATTTTTTTCTGCTCCTAATTCTACTTTTCATCTTAACAATTCTCCCCAATTCTTTCCTGAAATACCTAAGACTTTGTTCACTGATTTTCTTAGATTTTAAAGTAATTCAGAACTAAGATTTAGTGGATCACTCTTTAGCTTGACCAAGATTTAAATTCCACATGTCTCAGAAGAAAAATAAATTCAAGCCTCTCTCCTTCAAGCTTTGACTCATAAGGAGAATAACTAAAAGGCTAGATGAGGGGGAAATGAAGCAATTACGGCTTTCCAGTTGTTTGTAGTTAATTTCTGGTCACATTCCACTAGTGGCTGTTTAAGCTGCTTCCTCTCTACTCAAGTCCTAAAAGCCACACTTTATCCATCACTCTCACCTACTATTTAAAAAAAAATTGAGTCCACCTGAAATGAATTCCCTCTACTTCCTTCTCTTCCACCTTAACTGTCGCTCTTTATCATCACTCATACTTTTTCTTTTCTTGAAGTTTTTCTTGAAGTTTTCTTGAAGTTTTCTTTTCTTTCTTGAAGTAATTGAAGTTTAAAAGAAAAAGTATGGGCATTATGCCCCTACAGTATCATTTGTAAGACCAGGGATATAATCTCCATTTTCTGGTTTTAACTTGAAAGTTTCTAATGAGTCTAAAAGAGAAAAATAAATATGAAAATGGTTTAAAAAGTAAAGGACTGTACAGTAAATAAGTTGGTGGTATTAACAATCTTTTGCATTGCTTGAGCTTAATATAGTTTGATCCAATTTTTATTATTGGAATAAATTTGGTTCAAAAGGATGTGGTGAAATTTGAGTAGAATCAGAAAAAGAGCAACCAAAATGGTAAAAAAAGAATAGAAAATAGAACCTAAGAATAAAGATGAAAAGGCTTGGGACTTTATTTTGTCCTTATGAAATTATAATATTAGATGAGGTGACTCATCCTTTGACTCCTTCAAGCATATGAAATATTGTTATATTGGCACACACTAATTATAATCTAATAAAGAATCAAAAGGAGAAAATGGGCTTAAAATGTAGCAGTAGAGAATAATTAATTATAGCTTCTGAATCAAAGGGTTATTAAACGCTGAAACAGGATCCTAAAGGAGGCTATAGAATTCTCATCACTAAGCATCAATATTGGGTATTATTTTTATTAAATGTTTCAGATACTGTCTTTTCTAAAAGCAAATGATCTGATAACCTCTTCCATTGTCTAATATTTTGGAGTCTACTTTTTAATAACATCGAATTATGGAGCATCATAGAAAGCACTTCTTTTTCTTAACACACACATTTGTAAGACACTTTTTTAGATTGAAAAGATGGAGGCCTGAATGGGCAGTGGTTGGGTTGAGTCCAAAGGATTCCCTGTGATGGATTCCAGATTATGAGGACATCAGTTGCTGTTTACCTGCTATTGATTTTCCACCTCTTCCTTTTTCATACCAGTTTGCAAGTCCTTGTTTTTAAATAATCCATTATCTTTAAGTAAATTACAGCAGTCATAAATGTCCAAGGATCCTCAGCTAAATAGCAAGCATTCATGTATTCCTGACCCTGCATTCCAAAACTCTTCCCTAATGTTTAGAATGTCTTTTTTCCTTGTTCCTTCTCAGAGAAACAATGACCTGCAACCATGCGTGGCTGCTGAGTCGAATGTATTGTGGTATTTGTAAGCGATAGCTTTTTATTTGTCTTGGTTGTATTGCTGGCCTCTCTCTTGGATTTGTTGATTTCAACAATGAAGTAATTCAGAAGAGCAGGGAAGGACCAGTTAGAGCACTTCAGGTGTTGTGTAACCCGTACTGTTGTTGGCAGCATGCACATTTACCTCTACCGGTATTATGGTGGTTAAATATTAAAGTCACCATCTCCTCTGTCTGCATTATTTTTAATGGCATTTTTCTTAAACTTTTTATATTGAAATAATTTCAAACTTAGAGGAAAATTGCAAAAATAATACAGACCCTTTATAGGGAGAACTCTTAACATACCCTACCTCCCTGCACCAGATGCCCAGATCCACCAATTTTAACATTTTGCCACATTTGCTCTAGCATTTTATACATCTATCTATCTATCTATCTATCTACCTATCTATCTAAACACTTGAGAGTAGGTTGTATACATTCATATTCCATATGTAGCCATTATGCAGTACAGTTATCAAGCTCAAGAATTTGAACATTGATATAAAGCTTTGTCTATATTCCAGTTTTTTTTTCATATGTTCCAGTAACGTCCTTTTGGCCCTTTTCCATTATTAGATCAAGTCCAGGCTAATGTGTTGCATTTGATTGTCATTGTCTCATTAGTTGCTTTTAATGGAGAGACCCTGTGTATGGTGTTGCCATCTCTCAAGATAAGAAATGCAGGTGGAAAAACAAGGTATGTATGAAGATAGTGAGTTTCATTACAGATGTATTGAATTTTAGGTACCTGTTTAACCACCACAAGATTTTGTCTTGGACCTACCACTGATTAATGACCTTTGGAAAATTGAAGCAGAGAAAAACTAGGCAATGCAATAACAACAATAAAAAACTTTTTATCAAGCTTCTATATGTCAGGTATTGTGCTAATACTCGTCATACATTAATCATTTAATCCTCACAACATTCTGAGATGTGGAAATGGAGATTTGGAGAAATTAAATAATTCCTCTGTTGCTCAAAGATAGTAAGTGGTGCAGTGAGGATTAAAATCCATATCTTTTTTACTTCAAAATTCATGCTTCTAGGCAGTGCAAAAAACTTCTCCTAACAGCAGAGTAATATATTTATAAGCTTGACTTGTCCCATTAACTCTTTAGTAAGATTTATAAATTCCATTTTATAACCCAGTTTTTGGCTTCCGGTTTGGAGTATCTTACTAAACAAAACTAAAACTTTTCTGCCCCTGCTTCTTTTCCTTTGTAGACCCTGCCCCCTCTGAATGCCATTCTGCTTTCTTGCTGTTTCTTATGGACTTAAGAACCTCTTGTTTTCTTCCTTCAGTAGCCTGTTAGCTTTTTTCATGGTTCCATTCCCTGGAGAAAAAGCCTTATGACTTTCAGATATCAGCCTGTTACACCCTTCATTACAAAGTATTAATTCATAATTTACATATACAACTAATCCAAAAGATCCTGTTTGACACAATAGTATAAAGGACAAAAAGGAATGAGTAAAAGTCAACAACCTACTTTACATCATCTCTGCCTTTTAAAAAAACCTGTAGGGAGAAGCTATACCAGCGATTTTCAATCTTTATGTGGGTAGTGGATAATTTTAAGGTTCTTCACATCCCATTATTGACTGTAGGCTGAATTAATAATATATGACTCACGTAAGTATTACTGTTTTCCAAATATCTGTAGAAGCAGTCCCATTCAATGAAACGCATTTCTACATTTATCAAATTCATAATAACTTTCTGGTCATTATATACTCTCTTAATCAGCTGATGCTAAAAGTGCATTCACTATCACATGGGTCAGTGAAACTTGGTGATTTTGAAAATCAATGTCCAGACTCTTGCTATAGAATTCCAGAATTTAGAGAGCACATATAGCTACTTCCAGGGCTGTCATAGTTGGAAAGAGAAGTTTGAGACTTTGCTGAAAATTATTCTTTAGTTTGACTTCTTCTCTGATGATCAGATCTTCAATAGTGATATCAATTCCACATAATTCTTTGCTTTGAATCTGCTGTCTGCACTGCTGTTAATCTCCACCTGGAAAACGCCATAGAGAGTTTATCCTGCCTGTGCTCACTTCATGTTCAGAATGTTCTCTTTCCTATAAACCCTGAGTATTAATTTTCAGAACCAAAGTTTTTCCAGCATTACTATGATGAGCAGGTGCTTTGGGCATGGGCCTTTTTTTTTTTTTTTCCTGTTTTCGTCAAAGATTTTCATTTGTCCATCTCAGACTACTTTTAGTATGAACCAGCCTGTGTCATCTTATTGGCCCTGATCTTTTTGCTTTAAAGAAGTCAAATCTCCTTTGAACAATTACAAATTAAATATTTGTAAATGACTCAAAGCAACAGCAATTCATAAAAATATGACAGTATTTTTTTCTATAAAAGATGATTGTTGAATGTGTTTCTGAAAATTCTGCATTGAATCATTGCTATAGGTATCAGAGTTTATTAAATTTTGCAACAGGTTTTAATTTCCTTAATCGTTTTACATGCATGAGTTGGCATTTGAAGAAGTAGCAGTACTCATAAGAAATTTCTTTGGGAAATGTGTCAGAATATACTTGGCAATGATGTGTAATTAAAGTATCATATTTTATTAATGAAAAACAATCGGCTATTTTATTGCTTCTTTATAAAATAAAGTGAGATTATCTTTCTTAGCTTAGAAAGGAAGATGGGTTAATCGAAATTATTTGGTAAATGGAAAAATTAAAGATATTAAACTCATTTCCTTTTCTGAAAATCTGGAAACTCAGCTACCTTTCAAAGCTTAGCAGGTCACTGGGGAGCAGACCCTGGAATTCATGTTTCAATTATCGTTTTTTCTTTTTGCTCTTTTTTATTGGAATATACTTGGGCCAGTAAAATACTTAGATCAATGTGACAGTGATCATTATTGAACTGAAAGTTTTAAATGTTTATAACTTTAATATCATTAGGTTTTTGCTCACAAGATTTAGCATTCATGTTTTTTGGCCTATATTTGGAAAGTATTATATTATATCTAATTTGCTAGCTGGGCTTTCATTCTTTGTTTCTCAAACTAAGGGTGTTAGAAACAGGAAAGGAAGTAGACATATTTTAGCATTTATGTCTCAGAATTATAAAATCATCATTATATTTCCTTCTTTCTACCGAATATCTCTACATGGGTGTCCTGTCAGTGCTTCATCTTCTTTCCAAAACCTAATTTTTCTTCTCTGTTCACAATTTTAGTTATTGACATTACCAACAGTCAGGAACTCAGGACAAAAATCTTGGAGTCTTTCCTCTTCCCTCACCTTTTGTGTCCAATCAGTTGCCAAGAGCCATCAATTCTAAGTCTGCAGTATCTATTTTACCTCCACTCTCTTCTCTTGTGCCCCTGCTCTGTGTCACACATGTCATTTTTACACTGGAAAAGTTCAAAAGCCTGCTAATTATATGCTTGCTTTCCCCCCCTCCAGCTCATTATTGACTAAACCCGCAGGATGATCTTTGCACGTAATAAACCATGCTGCCTTTATAGATGCTGTCTCATTGCTTTTCAGTGGGCTGTTGGGAATACTCCCTTCTGTTTTCACGAAAGTCTCCCAGTAAAATACTGTTCATGGTTTTAGGTTTCTTTATGTTGAGATAGATGTGAAGGATCTCATTATTGAAAGAAGAGCAAACACAATGATTAATGTCATCACAAAATCAATTCTGAAATAAGGTAGTATAAATGAATTATGGCTTTTATAAATAAGATGCCAGTATGTGCTTATCAGTATTTTACAAAGCAGAGGAATTGGAAATAATATGACTGTGAAACTTTAACCTCACTCTGAGGAAGTATATCTAAATTTTTTTTCCTAATACATTTGATTCTGGGGAATCTCATTGATGTATATGAGAGAAATATTGCAGCAAAACTCATTAAATTTATAGTATAGTTTCTCAAGACCAAAAATAAAAATACTAGATAAAATTGACAACAATATAGAAAACTTCATAGAAAGGCTAATCTTAGACTTTATTTTTAAATTATATCAGGAGAGAGTGGGATTGAAACTCTGTTTTAGTTTCTTAGGCTGCTCAAACAAATACCATACAAAAGGAATTTACTGGCTCACAGCTGGAAGGCTTGCTTATTCCCAGGATCAGTATATTCTGTCTGGCTGGCAGTCTTTGGGGTTCCTTGGCTTTCCAATACCCAAACAATGCCCATGGTGGTGTCTTCTTTCTCTTCTGTGTTCAGTTGAATTCCAGCTTCTGGCTGCTCCCTATGGCTTCAACTTCTATGTCCAATTTCCTTTATTTATAAGAACTTCAGTCATATTGAATTAAGGCCCACCCTCATTCAGTATGGGCACATTTTAGCTTAAAATACCTTCAAAGGTCCTATTTACAAGGGTTCACAGACAGGACCTCGGGGTGAGACCTGTATATGCCTTTTATGGGTGACATGATTCAATCCCCAATAGCTCTTAACAACCTGGATTGCTAAACCTGAGGAGAAGATGGCAGCTCAGTCCAGAATTTCTTTGTGAGTCACTTGCCACATTGTTCTATGTGGTGGTCTACAGTGTAGACCACAGGATCTTCCCTAATTTAGATTTCTACTGCCTTCATCAAACTTTGGAAGCCTCAACAGCTACTCTTTTTGGGCAGTAGGCACATGGAAAAATAGAACTACATTGCTTTGGAAAACCCTCTAATAAAATACATCATAGACTGCTCTTTAGAAGTTATAAGCAGTGTAGTTCATAGGTATATTAAAAGATAGGAAAGATTTGAAGAGGAAAATCCCAAAACAATGTTTAGTCTAAGGAAATGGAATGTTAAAACAGCTAGAATAAACATTTATAGATAACTAATTTTAGGTAAGCATGATGTTTTAGGATGCAATCATTGATCATATTTGATTATTCTACCATGACTCTTCCAATGGTTTCTCACTGTATTTTGGATTTAATTCTAAGCCCTTACCATGCATTGCCTGGAACCAGGGTGTGACCATTTAATTTATCATTGAAATTACAACACTTTTGAGAGTGAAAGAAAGTGCTATTACTAACAACATCAGAACAATAGAAATGCCTAGCCCTGTCTGGTTATTTGAACTCTAAGGTCCTATGGGTTCTAGTTCTCTGATCCCTGCTTGCCTTTCCCACTTCATCTGCTAGTGTCTTCCCTTTGTGCAGTGTTCTTTTTTTGTCTTCCTGGACTGGTCCAGGTTTGTATTTGCCTAAGACTGTCATACTTTCTCTTCATACCACCTGAAACACTTTGCCTCCAGATCATCACATGGCTAACTTCTTCTTGTCATTCAGGTCTAGGCACAAATATTACTAGCCCTCTCCTTCCTAGCACATCCACCTTTGTTTTTGTTTTTGTTTTTTAGCACTTAACACCTGAAATTGATTTTTTTTTTTCATATATATATATTTTTTTTGGTCTTTGTTTACTTGTTTGTCTGTCTTCCCCCATAAAATAAAGTCAGGGACTATGTTTATCTTGTTCACTACTCTCCTTCCAGTGTTTAGGACAGTGCCTGGTATTAAGTTAATTATTACAACTTAAATGGCCAACTCCTGATGACTTATATGTTGTGGTATTAAAATAATTATATTTGGAGAAAAGAACCTTGATATAGGAAGTAGAAGGCCTTGTTTTCTTGGACTATATTAAGCTTTCACTGATTGTCCTTTCCCCCTTAAACCTCAATTCTAAATCTGCTAAGTGGGGATAATACCTGCATTGCCCATCTCACTGTGATTGGTATCAAATAAATGTTTGGAAAAGGACTGTAAAAACTGTAAATGGACATTTTATAATTAGAAGGTATTAACTTACCCTCCATTTTCCACTTCTCTTCCCACTTAAAATATTGCTATTTTCCAACTTCCTCCTTTCTATTGAGACCTCCAGGCTAGAAACCTTAGAATTATTGTTAACTCTACCCACTCTTTCATTCTTGACAGAGTTAAGTCCCTAAGTCCTGTTAATTCTTCCTTTGAAACATCTCC
This sequence comes from Cabassous unicinctus, assembly GCA_029593785.1. Lineage (NCBI taxonomy): Eukaryota > Metazoa > Chordata > Mammalia > Cingulata > Chlamyphoridae > Cabassous > Cabassous unicinctus. The sequence goes on from JAQZBX010010686.1 coordinate 20,445, forward strand.
AATTTCTGTTTTTATTGCCACTACTTAACAGCCAACTTCAGTGCCTCATCAATTTTTCCTGGATTGCTATGATAGCATTTTAACCTGTTTGTTTTCTCTTCCCCATCTGACTCACCAAAGGCAGGTTAATCTTCCGTAAAAGTGATGCTTGCCAATAACCTTTAGTGATCTCCCATAGCCTATTTGAAAACATCCGCATTCCTAAGCCTGGCCTTTGCATTTAATTCTGCCTCATGTCCCTCTCTTCCATTTCAGATTAATACACTCATCTCTATTGTTTTTTCCTCTTCTCATTCTAACTCAGAATGCCCTTCTGCTCAAATAGTGTCTCCTTTAGAAAGCCTTTCCTGACAACACATCCCACATTTAATCTGAACATACTTTAAAATCTTATGTTTATTTTCTGTCACATACACATTTGCACCTATTCTAGGTTCCACTTATTGTTACTTACCTTATGTCAGGAATAATATGCTGAATGTTTGTTTAAGCATCACAAAAATCAATACAAAGCAACTCAAGATGGATGTTAAGCAGTTATTTACTATCTTGTGTTGTGATTTAACCATTGTATATAAATGTGTCATCATTAAAAATTCATAAGTTTTCAGAAGGCAAGACCCATGTCTCATATTTCTTCCACTTGCACATACTATTAGCACATATTAATTTCTCACTTACACTTGTGAAAATTGCATGTACATCTTACATTTTCCAAAGGCTGACTTTTCTTATCATCAGCACACTTTGATACCTATGAATCTGTGTGCTAAAGAACTTTAATGGTACAAGAATGTCTCATCTAAACAATTAAATTGGCATGACAAAAGTCCAGTAAATTTTCTAATTGGCTTGTAATAATTCATTATCCAGGACCAAGTCTATAGCATGGGATTTATGTGGTATTCACCCTTCTGCTCAACAAATCAACACACTAGCTTATAAGCATGCAAAGATAATGTCAGTATAACACTGGAATGCTTTGAGCAGCATAACAGACTTTTTATTTTCCTTTTACTACTAGTTACTTCAAACTATGGAAGATCACAGTGGCCTGAGGTTAATGAAGTGTTGCATTCCTATTAACTATTGCAGGCTGATAGTTTTTAGAAAATAACAGGCTTTTCCTGCCATATGATTTTGCTATATTTTTCAGTTTGTGAATAGTGCATGGCATTCCCAGAAGTTGCATAGTGATAGCCAAGTTTGCCTGAATTAATATTAATGGCATTTACAGCTGCATATAACATTAATTTACCTCATGAAACTTATCACTGACCTTTTTAAATCAAATATATATTTGTATAAATGTGTATTTGTACAATGTATATTTTGCCGTTATTTGCTTTTGTGACAGCTCTTAAGAAAAAATACATTCATAAAGTATTGAGTCTCGAAAAGGCCGTAATCTAAATGAAGTGTTTATATTTGAACATTTGCTATGTAGTTAAGCCAGGGCAGTTTAAAGAAATGATCAGACCTTCCATCACTAAAATTTGTGAGATAAAAATCAGATTATTTTAAGAACTGACTAAATTATAAGGGTGATTTACTGGTTTTAAAACATTGTTGAATTTTGATCTCTATCCATGACATAAGTATTGTTTGGAGACTTCACTTAGAAAAGAAAAAGAGAAATTTATGACTTAATCAAAAGCCTCATTAGGGAATCTGTTCAGCTTTCCTGCTGAGTTTTATCCCCCTCTCTTTTTCAGTCTTTCCCTCCTTCCCTTCCCTTCTCTTTGCTGTTGTTTCTTCACAGTCACATAATTTGGGGGATTTCAAAGAGTACATCATTCAACCACAGCTGTTTTAGATATGCCACAAACTTTAGTTGTATGAGATTCTTTTTTTCTGGAGAAAAAGCAAAGATAACAGAAAAGAAAGCAAAATTCGGAGAATTTAAAATAGCTCCATAGTAATTGAATACTTCATGCAATTCTATGGTTTTGTGAAACTACCTTGTTTTTAATGTGACAGCAAATGCTGGTGGTTTGTTTCTCATTTAGTGCAGATGTGGAATGATCTACCTTCCTAGGATGATTTATTAGAAATTATTTTCATGGAAGAGAGGTTTAATTTGGGTCTGCTTCATGAACTCTAGGAATTTTTCCCAACAAGGAACTATCAGATGAATTTTAGATACATTAAAGAAATAAATACAGACAACTTGCACAAGCCCTAAATCTTGAAAAGTCACCCTTCTGTTTTATTTATTTTTATCCTCTCTGAGCTCATTTGTTAATAACCCTGTTTGTCCCTTACTTATTTTTATCCCTTCTACTTATAAAATTTTCTAATTGTAATAGTCTGTGTAACAGAATCCATTTGATTCCTTCTTCCTGTACCCCTGGATTATAATACTGAAGAGAAATTAATCATATTGAAGAACCATTCTTAAATTTCACTTACCTGCTCCATAATCATCCATTTTTCTTCTCATTTGAGCCTTAGATAGTGCTAGTGGGTCAGAACTTGAATAGATTTTTATTCTGACTAATTGGAGTGACCAATTAATGGAGAGATACATAGAATAATGTGTATAAACCTGATTACAGTACTAGAAATTCATGGAGAATATTTGAAAATATGTACTCTAAAGTTTATACCCATTGATTCTCATTTAGTAAGCCCAAAAAAGCCCCGTGAATGAGTGGCTCTTAAGTTACCCTAAATGATATTCTAAATAAGGATTGGTTTAAAAAGCAAAAAAAGTCTTTGGTTCCTTTATACATTTACCACTACCCACCCCACCCCCTACCCCCCAGACCTCTCAAAGTCTTATTTCATTTGCTCTGTTTCCTTGGCTTATAAATAAAGAAGGATGGCTTGGTCTTAAATAAAATAATTAACTAGAATATGTTTGGATCCATTAGCAGGCAGTAGATGTTATACTGGTAAGTTAGAGAATCCAAATAATTATAAGATATTTTTCATGGAAAAAAATATATATATCAGAAGATTTATGTCTGGTCTGGTGGTAGTTTTACAATAGAAGCTTATTTGTGACAATCCAAACCAATAGAGTAAAGGAGACTTCTTTAGGGGGGAATGTAAATGAGAAGAGCCTACCATGGAGTTCTCAGAAAGTATAGTCCTTTAGTATTGGGTTAAAGAGGAAAGGGAGATTGTGAAGCAGTTGCTAGAGAGGTAAGGAGATAAGAAAATTGCCTCATGGCAGTCAGGGTAAAGAACATTTCAAGGAAGGAATGGTCAAATGTGTTGACACTCCCCTAATAAGTCAAGTAAAATGAAGACTGAAAAATATCCACTGGAAGTTCTATGTATGGGTTTTGTAATATTTTTGCAACTACCCTGTAAGTTTGAAATTATTTCAAAATAAATAGTTTAAGGAAAAGCAAAATTTTCACTGGCTTTACCAAAGGAAAAATGCGGGTGGAGATATTGCTTGTATCAAAGCAGTATTTTTTAAACTTGAGTTATTCACATATCATCTCCATATTTTCTTCATTTTCAATTATTATCCTAACTTTAGCCACTATTTTTCTTCATCTTTATTGGTAATATAATTGCATAGTTTTAAATTATCAAAATTATATAAAAAGGTATATACTAAGATTAGTGACACAATCATCCCTGGCCTCTTCTACCTCTTTCAACTTCATTCCTTATAAACCATTCTTGTTAGTTTCTTATATGTTCTTCCATGTTTCATTTTGCAAAGTCCCAAATAAATCTATTGTGATAGCAGCTTTTTATCCTTGTTAAAATCCCACCCTCTTTTTATTCACATTTTTCAGAGGTTAACACACAAGAGAATAACAAAATAGTAATGGGGCTCTCGGTTCTCAGCTCAGAATTCAGAGAGCCTTGAACCAGACTGTTAGGTGACCAAACAATTAAACTATCTAAACACATGTCCCAAAATGGACTGGGGCCTGAGCACCAAAAGTAGTCCTAAAGTTCTTTTTTTTTTTTTGCTTCATCTTTCTATTATAAAAAATTACCATTTTTTTATAATGTTGAACATGACAGAATTTATGTGCATTAACTGTGGGTTTTAAGGACAAATTCTTTATTATCCCTCACAAAGGAACATTGTAGCTCAATACATCACCTCCCAGAACTGAATTTAAATTTTATTTGATTTCCTTCATTCCCAGGGTGTGCTGTGTCTTTTTAAGACTGTGGAGACCTTGAGTCCTGATCTATACCCTCTTTCAGTCCTTTTGCTTTCGGCCTCCAAAACTGAGAGGGGAATAAGGAATATTACAAAGACACTGACAAATGTCTGGCTGAAATGTTTTGCCTCTGATGGTGTAAGGGGACTAGAGTATGAGAGAAGCTACTGTGTGAGAGAGATCCTCAGACAGCTTGGAGATGTTCATGGAGAGGCAAACATTCTGGTTATAGACTGGTGGTTTTATAAAATCTACCACCCCCAGTTCTCCCACTCAGCAGAGGTTATGAATCTGATTTTTAAAACACCAGCTCTGTAAGTACTCTAGTGCCTTCATATCTAATGGGCTAAAACCATGACTTTCATATTGAGACTTGCTTAAGAAATTGAAATTCAACATATCTGGGTTCTTGCCATTTGTTTGGCTGACAAATAAGTGTCTAGATATGCTGAACATACCACATTGGACACCTCTGGCAGTGGAAGTCTTAGGTAGCCATGCAGTTTTGCAAGGAATTGGTTCAGAGCTGGGAATTGACTTTATGGAGCAAAGAATTTCTGTACAAACTAGAAATTGAACATGGACATTAAGAAGGAGTGGACTTGTAAAAGGAAGATGAAGTGACTATGACTCAGGCTATACCCTCTTTCCCAGTGCCAAATGGGAGCATCCTTCTGTGTGGCATCAACTAGGTGTGGTTCCGAAACCGCAGATAGTTGATGTTTTAAGCCCAGCTAAACCTCATTGAGTTATGTACTCAGAGCAATGGTCAGTATCACTTAATTGGCTGAAAAGGATTTATATTCCAATTTAAATGTGACTTTAACATAATAAACTTGTACCATGTGGCAGCAAGCTCATACACATGAACATATCACCTGACCACACACTTCCAATAACTCCTCTGAAGTAAATTTAAATATTTCATTAATCCCCAAATAAGTCAGACTATGAATGTATAATGGTTAAGTTCGGAGCTATTCCTAGTTTATGGAGTAAGATGACTTAGGAATGTTGGGAACCAAGGGGAGTGTGACTGGAATATGGAATCGTGGTGGGGTACACAGACAGAAACTTTACCTCCAGCTTTTGATATAGTGTATATATTGAGATACAAATATATTACAAGAGAATTCCATAATAACATGTGATTTATTTTTTATAATTTGCATTAAAAGGGGGATTCTAGGTCCAGATGATCGGAAACAAAACACCTGGAATGTTCTGAACTTTTTGCCTGCCTGGGTTTGTGCTAGGGCTCAGCACAATGCAACCAGTTTGAGCAATGTGAGGTTCTCTGTGGAAGTTTGTTTTGTTTTGTTTTGTTTTTGACATGCTGTTTTAGTTTGCTATAGGCTGCCAAGGCAATATACCAGAAATGGGTTGGCTTTTAGAATTGGGATTTATTAGGTTGTATGCTTACAGTTCTGAGGCTGGGAAAATGTCCAAATCAAGACATCATGCAATGCTCTAGACTCCTGTCACATGGCAGGGTACGATGGTGGCATCTGCTGTGTTTCCTTTCTCCTCTGGGTCTTGTTGCTTTCAGCTTCTGGCTTCCTCCAGCTTGCTCTCTGCCCCTGTGTCTTTCTCTCTGCTCCTGGCTTTCTCTCTCCTGGGTTCCATTCATTTTAGCTTCTGACTTCTGGGACCTTCTCTCTCAGTTTTGGGGGTTAGAGAGTTCTCTCTGTGCCAGTGGCCTTTTCTCTCTCTCTCTATTCATTCTGTTTATAAAGGACTGGAGTAACATGATTAAGACCTACCCTGCGCTATGCCTTACTGAATTTAATCTAATCAAATGGCCCTTAACTGAAATAATCTAATCAAAGGTCCCACCTATAATAGGTTCATACCCACAGGGATGGATTAATTTAAGAACATAATTTTCTGGGGTCCACAAAAGATTCAAACTACCACACATGCCTAGGGGTGGTAAAAGATTCCTGCTGTTGCTAGTCACCTGATGCCTCACCCTCCCTGTGCTTCCATTAACCCTGCCTGCACTACTGTAAAGAACCTTCTTTAATTAATCTTTCCTCCACTACCTATTTTGAGTATGCTATTTGTTTTCTGCTGGGACACTTTTCCAGGCAGTTACTTGATTATTTGCTGTCATTTGAATGTAACTTCCTGAGGGCAGGATAGTGCCTGAGTCATTTACTGTGCCTGGCACTAGTAGGCACGCAGTAAGTATTTGTTGACTGACATTGATTGAATAAAATGCATTCATTCCCAAATATTTATCAGGTCATCAGTTCTCAAAGTGTGGTTCTTGGACCTTGCATAACTTCCCCCCATTTTTTAAGAAAAGTTATGGGTTTATAGAACAATCATGCATAAAATACAGGATTTCCATATACCATCCCACCACCAATACCTTGCATTGGTGTGGAACATTTGTTACACTTGAAGATAACACATTTTTATAATTGTACCATTAATTAAAGTCCATGGTTTATCTTAGAGTTCATTGTGTAGTGTAGTTTTATGCATTTTTTATTCTGTTATCATATATATAATGTAACATTTCCCTTTTTAATCATATTTGGACTTATATTTCAGTGCTGTTAATTGTGATCACAGTATTGTATATTGTGGAAGTTTTTAAACACATTTGTGGGCTAACATCTAGAAAAATATTAAGTGAATAGCAGTTCAGTTGGTAAAGGAGATATTCTAATAACTAAAATTTGGAACTATATTACTTATTTGATAAAAGATTTTTTAAAAGTACAACAGGCCTTTAAAAATGTTACTTGTAACCATGATATTATTCTTAGCAACATGATGCAGAGTAATGTCAGTGCTAGCCAGGATACAATGAAACTTTATTGATATAGAGCAATAGACTTTAAAATGACTTGTAAATTAACATTTTTTAATTTAAAAAATTACAGTGAATTATTAGGCTAGGAAATACAGAATTTGCTTAAAATACCTCAATGATTTGAACAAACCTGGATTACCATGAGATGTTATATTAGCTCCCCCATTTTCTTAAACTTAAACCACTCAGGTAATTTAATGGAAGAGAGTTTATCTTGCAACCTCCGATAATTGTTTTTGGTCTCTTCTTTGACAAAGGAAATTGCGTATATCTTAAAGATAGAAGAGAGACTCCTCTGCACAGCTGACAGGGTGCTTAGAGTCAGGGAAATGAATTAGGTGACCTTTCAGGGTCAGTGGAGCAATCACCCAAGACTCTGCCCTTTATTGTACAGATTTAGAAACTGCTGTCTTTCAGCCACAACACTCTCACCATTGTTTTTATGAAAAGCACATGACAATTAATATTTGGGTATGTGTAAGAAGGGTATTCCAAAACTCCAACTTCCCATATTTCCTAAGGATTGATGAAAAAGATGAACAGAAATGTCCTTTATAGGTTTCTCTTGCTCCTACAGATAGAAACAGCTTAGCTCATAGATGAGTGATTTTTTTCTCTTTCATCTGTGATTGTCATCAGTATGATACTAAAACTATACTTCTACTTTATCCTTTTATTGTTTGTTTTTGCTTCTAGCAGAGCCACTACATGTTTAGTAAAAATATCCACAACAGGCTTTGCCATCACAGAGCACTTATATCTATGTTTTCTCCCATTAAGAACAAGGGGAGTGTTGCTTGGTAACTGTATCGGCTGTGGGGTGTGTGATGGCAGATGGGGGACTGCAGGGTTGCAGCTGCAGTCTTGCAAATATTGTTAAAATATACTTCCATGGCAAATAGACAGGTCAAATAGAGTGTCCTTGCAATGAAGCAGAACTGAAAGTCTAATGTGAAAAAGAGCCAAAGCATCTGTCTGAGCCATGGAAACTTTTTATGCAGAGCAGTGTTGATGAGGTTTCTTGGCTGGGAGTCGGTGGGCTGTAATCCTAAAGGACCCTAGGGAATGATTAGGAAAAAGTGTTAATATTAGAGCATTTTGATGAAAGAGAAGGCAATTCTGTTAATTATTATAAGAATTTTTTTTCACAAACTACTCTTGTATAACCCCATAATATGTGCCTTACTCAATTAAAGGTACATTTTACCTGGATCTGTTTACAGAATCTCATATGTGAATGTGATCAAGTTTGGATATGGTCAGTTTACATATTAGATGTTACTTTGGTCTACACTTAAAGCTATTGTATAATCACGGTTTTCTTAAATCTGCAAAAGAGCCAAATGAATCAAGGGATGGTTATCATCAAGATAGTTGTAGATAGTTATGGGATTTGCCTTCTAGTGTTATTGAGTCAGAGGTAAATATATAAATATATATAAATATATAAAATTTGTCATAAATTACATTCCTCTTATTGTTCCTTTATGTTACAAGTAGGGTGTAGTATTTATTGTTTTGAAATTTTACATGTGATAAGTTAGGTTTTATCATGTAAAGAAGGTGATACAAATTTATTATTAACAAGAGGGACTTTTGAGATCCACTTATTGGTAATAGCTAACTAGGACTTCTTAAATTGTTTAGCTCTATACATTCAGAATTCTTTCCCTTTAGCTATTAAAATAGGGAATTTTCTTTAAAATTTTAAATAATGATATAACCCATATAGTCACTTAAATAATCATAGAATCTAGAGGATCATTTCAAACTCTTGATGTAATATAACATTTTAATGAGTTTTGACTATAAAAACTCATTTTTAAATAATGAAGTGAACCACATTTGTATAGTGCTTTATAAAAATTTCGTAGTACTTAAAGTACATCATCAATTTGATCTTTATCTGAGGAAACTACGATTCTGACAGTTTAAGTGACTTGCCACAGTTGACCTGCCTACTAAAGTGTGGAAATGGAAGTGAAGTTCAAGTGTTTTAATTCTTAATCCACTGTTCTTTTAATTCTCTCCAGACTAGTTCACAGTCTCTCTAGATAAATGTATTTGTGTGTGTGTGTGTGTGTGTGTGTGTATCCTAGTAAGTATAGTTATTTAAAATTAGTGTAGAAGACTCAGAAGACTCTTAAGTTTAATTTAAATAAAAGAAAAAGGAAATAAAAGCACTTTCCACATTGTTAGTCACTTTTTAGGGGCTTTCATGATATGTTCCAAGAAAAAGATTACATTTGTTATAATTGGAATCACCATCTGATTAAATTGATAGTAAACTACTATTTTTCACCAAGAAACAGCCATTTTCTGTCTTCTGTCAGGTCACAGTTGTGATTTAATTCAGATATATGGCTAGGTTCACTTCTGCCTAAATTGTGGAATATTGAAAATAGTATCACTTCCACCTAAACAACGAGGAAACTGCCAGACAAACTACAAAATCATACTTTTTTGTTTGCTTGTTTGTTTTGCATCTAGAACCCTTTAGAAATATGAGGTTGATGGCATTCAAATAGCCTTGGATCTCCTTGGTACTAAGCACTGACTCACCTGTGGTAGACCAGGAAGGATGACACACTGGGTACCATAAAAGTGGTATAAAGAATTTAGCAAAAAAAAATTTATGAATTGTTAAAGACTGATTATGGGCTTGAGTGAGAAGTTTAGAACTCCAGGAGCTGCAGATACAAAGGTTCTTCTCCACAGACTTCCATTGGGTGCTTATGAGAAAGACTGAGGGGTATGTTGAGAGATTGGTATTATAGGCATGGAGGAAGGAATAAGCCTTTAACGATTGAGAAAGGGGCAAGATGCTCACTTCTGAACAAGATGTGTCAATAAGGCAGTGTTTGGCTCCCATTGGGAGGAGGGACCCCACTCCTGAGACCCAGGCAACAGGAGCTCTTCAAGGCTGAAACTGGACCAGGAAAACAAAGAATGTCTTCTGCTCCCCACATTCCCTCCACCTGGACTAGAAAACACTAAGTAATAAGCAACAGCAGTCTACCACAGGAGGAGGGGTGAGAACATGAAGAGTGCCCCACCAGAGGTGAAGGAGCGCTGGGAATGCTGAAAGCTGAAGGTGGAATAGGAACTTTGGGAAAATCTCTTTGGCACCCCAGCTACCATCTTAAGCACAAGGTAACTCTAGAGGAATTTGAAGCCATTGATACAGTGAAGGCAACCATAGCAACAACGAATCATAAACTTAACTGAACTTAGATTGATCCAACCCTCTACACCAGGGGTTCCTAACAAGGAGTCCATGAGCTTGAATTGAAAATCCAAAAAAATTTCTTGTGGGGACATGTTGGTGTGGGTGTGATATATATATATAAATAACACACAGTATAGTGTGGACTTAGTAAGAGGTCTGTGGTTTTCACCTGACTGGCAAAGGGGTCCATGGAACAAAAAAGGTTAAGAACCTCTGCCCTACACCAATTGTCTATCAGAAGAAAAGTCGTATCCATTACCTGGCACAAATACTATTTACCGCATTTCCTACTCTTCTAACCACAATGTCAAGCAGGTAATAAAAAAATTATAAGACACACATGAAAGCCAGAAAAATAATCCTTTGTCAAGAGACAAGGCAACAAAGAAGTAAATTCAAGAGTTGACACAAATGTTGGAATTGCAGAAAATTTGAAGTAACTATGATTATTATGTTAAAGGCTCTAGTAGAAAAGATGGCCAGCATGTATTAACAAGGAGAGATTCATCAGAGATATAGAAAATAGTGTCAAACAGCAATATTAGAAATAAAAAAACCGAAGTAATAGAGATGAAGAGAGAATGCCTTTAGTAGGCTAATTGGTAGACTTAATCAAGAAAAGAATCTGTTAACTTGAGGATAGGTCAACAGAAATTACTCAAACCAAAATACAAAGAGAAACAGATTGGGGAAAATACAAAGCAGAGTTTCTAAACTCTGACAATGTCAATGTTACATGTTTCTAAGAACTGTTGGACATGTGTAATTGGGACCCATAAGAAGAAAAGCAAGATTGTAGAAGAAAAAACAAAAAGAAAATATATATCTGAGAACTTTCCAAAAGTAAAGAAAGAAAGATGATCAGAGATTCCCAAATAGGACAAATATTAAGAAAAGCCACATGGATTCATGATATTCAAATTATTGAAAGTGAAAGAGTAAATGATAATCTCAGAGACAGCTAAAAATGATGAATTATATGCAGAGGAACAAAGATAAGGATTTCAGCACAACTTGTTTTCAGAAACTATGCAAAGTATAAGACATTTTTTTGAGTACTGGAAAAAATATAGCTTGTCAACCCAAAATTCTATACCCAGTGAAAGTACCCTTCAAAAATAAAGGTGAAATAAAAACTTTTTTAGAAAAGCAAAAACTGTATGAGTAAACTGTTTAGACCACAGAAAATACCAACAGATATTTGGAAACACCTATTCAGAGAGCTGGGTTACCACTCTATCAACCTACATTGATATCCACCAGTTTACAAAGGCATAGTATGTCAATCAGCTTTACAGAAATGTACTCTTAACTATCTAAATATTCAGAACTAATCATGAAAGATAGATACTAAAACAAACATACAAATAACAATGGGATTATAAGAAAGTGTAGATAATATAGAAAGGAGAAGGAAAATTTAAAAATAGTATAAATAATGTAAAGAAGATATTGCAACTATGCACAAGAATAGTGTTCCAAAATGGTAATATTCAGAGGACATAAAGGAGCTCTTGGAAATTAAATACAATAGTTAACATTTTAAAATTCAGTAAAAAGTTTATCAAGGAAAGGTTTGGGAAATCTCCTAAAGAAGTAGAAAAATTTTAATTGTGGAAAATAGAGAAAAATTAAAAAGCAAAAGATTAATCAATCTAGGAGATCCAACATCCAAATGACAAGAGTCCAGAAAATGAGAGCACAGAGGCAAAGGAAGAAAAATTATCAAATAAATAATATAAGGAAATGTTCCTAAAACTAGAATATGTGAGTATTGAACAGGAAAGATTTCTTAAATGTGCAGCCAAAAAAAAAAAAAAGGAAAAAAACTTTTACCAAGACACATTATTGGGAAATCCCAAAGCACCAGAGATAACAAGAAGAACTTGTAAACTTTCAAAAAAAAAAAAAAATCATTGTTTTGAAAATCTGAATGGCATTGTATTTCTTGGTTATAATAAAGAAAGCAGTTTCTTTAAATTTCTGAGGGGAAATAATTTACAACCCAGAATTCTATACTAAAATGAACAATCGTGTGTAAGTAGATAAATATGTTTTTATACATCCAGTGTCTTAAAAATAATTTCCCTCTACTCAGTTGTAGAAAGCTACTAGAGATGTGCACTATGAAACCAAGTGAATTAATGTAGAAGGAATATAACAAATCAAGGAAATGGGATCCAGCAGAGAGAAGGGGAGGGAATTCCCATAATAGTAGTGATTTTCAGGACAACAGCTCTTCAAAATGTCTAGAGAATATCTAGTCCAGTTTAAAACATAGGATAGGAGGCTTCAGGAAAGTACCTAAGGGAAACAAACACACATGAAACTCATGTATTATCCTGAGCTGTTGCACTGGAGTAAGGGAAGTTTTGTAGTTTTGTGGGGTGTTTTTTTTTTTTTGGTAACATCTGGTGCTGAATAGTGAAGACACACAAAAAATTATCCCTGCCTCCTCAAAAGGCAATTGTTAACTCTAGAGTTAAAGAAAACACTGTGCAACAAAGGACAGGTAATTATGCACATGAAGTGTATATTTATATTATAATAATACTGAATATTGATTTTACCCAATGTGGGGGCAAGGGGCAGGAATCAGGAGTGTGGAGGGGTGGGGAAGAAGATTGCTTTTTGTTATAAGCCAAACCTAATAGTAGTATTTGACTTTTAAATTTTTGTACATATATTCTCTTGGGAAAATATTAAGTTAGAAAAGGAAGTAGAGCTACATTTTGGATAAAGAGAATATATTCAGAAGGTGAGGGAAATTAAAGTTGAAAGTCAGGGAAGGAAGGAATGAGATCCATCTAGCACAGGTAGTTTTTCTTTATTTTTTTCTTTTAAGGCTGGGATTTTTTAAGCACTTTGGGGAAATATAGAGGAAAGGAAAACTCAGAGCAGTATGGAAACTGCCCACCCAGTGGGCCAATTTTATCCAGGTTGTGTTTATAAAAATGAATATACCCAGCCTTTTTCCATTTCATAATTACTTCCACTGAAGCTGCTTGATAGCCTCCATTCTTTTTAATGTTGACATAGATAGATTAGTAACAGCCAGGGTTCTCCAGTAATATGCTATTTTACTTTCTCTTGTTTGCTGCCTGCCATGACTTGAGAACTCCTTTTGTTTGGAAGAGCTTTATTCCTGGGAATCCTCTTGTCAGAGACAGAGTGAACAAATAGTCGAGTGACAGCCGAGATAAAATTAACCATTACTTCTTAATGGTTTTGGGGTCCTTCAGAGTCATACAGGCAGGTCAGAAAATTCTAATACGTTGTTGATGTTGTTAGCACACACACAAAAATGATCTCTTATTCAAATTTCTATTGTCCTCAAGCTCCTCCTTTATACATGATAATTTCTATTAGTGCTTTTAGTGGGTGCAAATATTGTATTTTTACAATGGAAACTTTTTCTAGTCCAGCTTTTCCAGTCTATTGGTTTAGTTGGGTCTCTCTGTTAACCTTCATGTAATATTCCAGTCACATCCAATTTTAACCAGAAATCATTCCACTATATGTAAAAACCATAAATGTCAACCTCACATCTTGGCGTGCTTGTTTTTTTGTTTCGTTTTGTTTTGTTTTTAATATTGTGGAGTGGCATAGTTGCTCAAATTTTTATGTTAAGTAAAAATAGTGCTTGGTTTAATTATGTTTAAAACCTGTATTGTTGATTGGAGGTACAGCTTAAGAAAGAGACCCTGAAATACATGCTTGAATAAACATAGAACCCCATGATTTTTTAACAGTTCCTCTTGAAACTCATTCAATAAAAACAAATTCGGGGACTTACTGAAAACTGATGGCTGTTTTCTAATTCATAGGAGCAGAAAAAGCACCACACTTGGCTAATGCTAAATTTAAATTTCAATCATTTTAATTTCTGGTAGATATGTATAAAATGTTATTGTTTTGGCCCATCAAATAAGATTATTTTGTGAGATTTCATGTATTTATCAATTTATTAGATCAGGACCATAATGGATAATTTACGTTCTGTGATTCTTTGGAGTATTCTGCTGGGTCATACTTTCTCTTTTCTTCCTTCTGAGAGACAGTACCTGTTTTTCCTTTTAGGTGTTTGGTATTTTTGTTCTTTTCATAGTAATATAAAATCATTGTGTGAATTCTACTTTTATGAAAGAGAATATTAGTGAACAAGGCTCCTTTGAAACTTTGAACAGCAAGCAAGGCAGTCCTCAGAGATGATCAGGAAAATAACTGGCTTGGAAAAAAATTGAGGAAGCCTTTTTTAGAAAGTCAAGGGGGAAAAAGAAGTAGATTTTGGTTTAGTTACCAGGTTTATGACTGATCTCAAACTGGAAGCTGATTTCAAATGGGACTCTAATATTAAAGATTTTCCCTTGATTCAGTTACAGTCATTGTTACATAGCTAAGTCATCATGCTTAGAAATGGTTTGATACTTTCTTAACTTTCTGGTACAATTAGTAGACAATAGCTCATGAGAGCAAATTCAAAGTATATTGAATTTTTTTTCAATATAAAATTAAGAGTTTTTTGGATTTGGAGAATAATCACTTGAGTCTATCCTCTGTTGTGAATTCACAGTGGTGCAGAAGTACTCATAATATGGTGGGAAGAAATAGGAGGATGAGAGTGGGGGCATATAATTCATATAAATCTATTTCCAGATATTCTTGCAGAGGTAAATATTATCAGATTCTTGTTTGAGAATTTTTGAGATTTTAAATTTATTTTCCCCATGTGTAACACCTAGTTGAATGTTTTTTACTTGGTAGTCCTAGGAGTACGATAGAAGTGTGACAAAATAGGAGTTGTCAAAAATGTGGCTCAACTTGCCATCTACTTTTATTCATTTTAAATGAGCCCAAAATAGAGTGTACAAAAATGCTAACTATCTATGACTATTATTTTGGATTGCCAGTATTTTTAATAGCTGAGGATCCAGAAATTTTAAAACTAAAAGAAAATATATTATTATTATAAAAATAGGAATATTTTTCTTACATTAAATACAGAAATAATATAAGCAAATGGAAAATAAAAACATTTGTGGCTCTCTTACCCAGTGTTAATTACTGTTGCAATTTAACACTAGATTTCTAGGATATTTTACTATGAATACATATAGTTTTACTTTGTAAAAGATCATCTTTTATGTACGTCTGTTCCCTGTCTTACTAATGTATTTTGAGTAGTAGTCCATTGCATTTAATATTATTCAGCAGTATAATTTTAATGGTTGCATGGTGTCACATTATATGGATGAACCATAATTTCACATTTAAGTAAATTGTTAATTTCATCAACTTGTTTTAGTATAACAGAAATGTGTATGTTCATATTAAAAACGTAATGTGGACTTCTGGGAAGATGTTGTCAGGGTAGGCAGGCAGGGCTCAACTCTCTCATAAAAACAATGGCCAAAAGCTATCCAAGGGACCTGCTTTGAGGGTCAGGAGACCAGGAAAGGGTTACACAACTCTCATAAGGGTGAGGGACACAGAGAACAAAGGGAAAGCAGAGATTGAATGAAACACCTCTGTAGAATGGTGCACTGATGAGTGCCATCTGTTAGCCGGTCTGGAAATTGCATGAAGAAAAACTGCTTTTAGGTCTCTCTTAATGGGAATTTGTGGGAGAAAAACTGTGCCCCATTAGTGAGTGGTTAACCTGATTGTGATAACTTAAGTTGGACAATTTTAAATACAGAATAGGTTGACCCTAATATCAAAGAAGAGCTGTGGAAAAAAAAAAAAATGATAGTCAAGAGAGAAATAGACCATCATAGTAAATTCACCAGCATATCCAGATGCTAGACATCAGCAAAAAATTATTACCCATGCTAGGACACAGGAAGGGATGGCTCAGCCAAAGGAACAAAGCAAATATCCTGAAGAGATACAGGATTTAAGACAATAATCACACAACTCTCCTAAATCGATTCAAAGACTTGAAAGAAAATATGACTAAAGATATAAAAGATATGAAAACACTGGGTGAGCATAAAGAACAATTTGAAAGCCTGCAAAGAAAAGTAATAGAGTTTTGGGAAATGAAGGACACAATGGATGACATTAAAAATACATTAGAGACACATAAGAGCAGATTTGAATTGCTTGAAGACAGAATTAGTGATTTCAAAGACAGGTCATACAACCTGGAAAATCAAGGAGAACATAAGGGGAAGAGAATAGAAAAAAATGAAACAGGGTCTTAGGGAATTAAATGAAAACACAAATCACAGAAACATATGCATTATTGGTGTCCCAGAAGGGGAAGAGAATGGAAAAGAGGCAGAAAGAAAAGTTGAAGAAATAATGACCAAAAGCTTACCAACCCTTATGAAAGACAGAAATATCAATACCCAAGAAGAACAATGCACCCGAAACAGAATAAATCCAAATATGCCTACCCCAGACACCTACTATTCAGAATGACAAATATCAGAGACAGAGAGAATTCTGAAAGCAGCAAGAGAAAAGCAAAGTACCACATTCAAGGGAACCTCAATAAGATTAAGTCTCATCAGAAACCATGGGGTGAGAAGAAAGTGGTATGATGTATTTAATGTACTGAAAGAGAAAAATTGCCAGACAAGAATTCTGTATCCGGCAAACACATCCTTCAAAAATAAGGGTGAGTTCAAACACTTCACAGACAAACAAAAATTGAGAGAATATGTTACCAAAAGACCAGAATTACAAGAGAAGCTAAAGGGAGTGCTACAGCCTGAAAGGACAAAACAAGGGCAAGAGACTTGGAGAAGAGTGTAGAAATAGAGGTAATTAAGAAGGGTAAATTAAAGGGTTAAAAGATAGACAATAGTAAGATATGACAACAAAAAGCCAAAGGACAAAATGGATGAAGTAAGTAATGCCTTTAAAATAATAACATTGAAAGTTAATGGCTTGAACTCCCCAACCATAGACTGTGGTGCAGATGTAGCTCAGTGATTGAGTGTGTGCTTCACATGTACGAGGTCCCAAGTTGAATCCCCAGTATCTCCTGAAAGGAAAAAAAAAAAGACAAAGACTGACAGAAGGATAAAAATATATGAGCATCTATATGCTGTCTACAAGAGACTCACCTCAGATCTAAGGACAGAACCAGGCTAAAAGTGAAAGATTGGAAAAAGATATTCCATGCAAATAGTAACCTAAAAAGAGCTGGAGTAGCAATACTAATATCAGACAAAATAAATTTTAATTGCAAAACTGTTATAAGGCATGAAGAAGGTCATTATATATTAATAAAAGGGCAATTAATCATGAAGAAATAAATATACTAAATATTTATGTACCTATCCGGAGTGCCCCAAGATACATGAGGCACACACTAGCAAAACTGAAGAGAGAAATAGATATCTTCACAATAAAAGTTGGCGACTTCAATACAACACTTTCAGTATTGGATAGAATATCTGCAGAGGATACATAAAGAAACAGAGCTTGAATGATATGATAAATGAACTAGCCCTAACTGACATTTATAAAGCATTGTACCCCAAAACAGTAGGATATACCTTCTTTTCAAGCACTCATGGATCCCTCTTAAGGATAGATGATATGGTAAGATTGAAATGCAAAGCAATTTCTCTGATCATAACGGAAAGAAGCTGGAGATCAGTAATGGATGGTAAAAGGGAAAATTCATAAATATATGGAGATTAAACAACACACTCTTAAATAATGAGTGAGTCACAGAAGAAATTGCAAGAGAATTCAGCAAATATCTTGTGATGAATGAAAATGAGAGCACCACATATCAAAACCTATGGGATACCACAACGGCACTGCTGAGATGGAAATTTATAGCCCTCAATGCTTACATTTAAAAAGAAGAAAGAAATAAAATTGAAACTCTAACTACACACCTAGAGGAACTAGAAAAAGAACAGCAAACTAATCCCAAACCAAGATGAGCCAAAATAGTAAAGATCAGAAGAGAAATAATAGATTGAGAACAAAAAATCAATAGAATCAGCAAAATCAAACTTGCTTCTTTGAGAAGAGCAATAAAATTGACAAACCCTTAGCTAGACTAACAAAGAAAATAGAGAGAAGACGCAAATAAATCATATCTGAAATGATGGGGGGACATTACCACTGACACCATAGAAATAATTGGGATCATAAGAGGATACTGTTAATAAGTGTAGCCGTTTGGAAGTTTGATGTAATTATGAATTGCAAAAATAGATATTGGATCATGCTTGTAAACTGGTCTGCTAATCTGGGCATGATTTAGTTATGATTAGGGCGTTAACTGGGTCAGTTGGGCATTTGCCCCACCCCTTGGTGGGGCAGGAATCAAATATAAAAGGCAAGGCAAAGGACAGAGGGAACAGTTTTTGATGTTGGAGTCTTAAGCTGGAGCCCTGGCAAGTAAGAGACCTTGGTCATGAGGAAGGAGAGAAGGCCCCAGGATGGAGACGAGCCATTCGCCTGAGAGTCTACAGCTGGCCTTGTGGAGAGAGGCAAAACCTAGAGAACCTCAGAGTCTACAGCTGACCTTGTGGAGGAAACAGAGGAGCTAACACCGGAGAGAAACACAGCCCCAGGAAGAGAGGAACCCAAGAAGCCTGAACCCTAGCGAGCGTTGGCAGCTGTCTGCTCCAACACATGGCAATGGACTTTGGTGAGGGAAGAAACTTATGCTTTGTGGCCTGGTAATTGTGGACTTCTACCCCAAATAAATACCCTTTATAAAGACCAACCAATTTCTGGTATTTTGTATCAGCAACCCTTTGGCTGACTAATACAACAAGTATATGCCAAAAAACTAGACCATGTAGACAAGGTGGACAAATTCCTAGAAACATATGAACCACCTACACTGAACCTAGAAGAAATAGAAGAGATCAACAAATCAGTCACATGTGAAGAGATTGAAACAGACATCAAAAACCTCCCAAAGATGAATATCCCAGGACCAAATGACTACTCAGGAGAATTCTACCAATCATTCAAAGATGATCTACTACCAGTCTTGCTCAAACTCTTCCAAAAAAATGAAAAGGAAAGAAGGCTATTAAACTCATTCTATGAAGCTGACATCACCCTAATACCAAAACCAGATTAAGATACTATGAAAGAAAAGAAGGAAGAAAGGGAAGGGGAGGAGAGGGGAGGAGGGGAGAGAGGGAGGGAGGAAAGAACATTACAGACCTAAGGAAGGAAGGGAAGGAAGGGAAGGAAGGAAGGAAGGAACATTACAGACCCAATGAAAATAGATGCAGAAATCCTCAACAAAATACTGGCAAACCGAATCCAAAAGCACATTAAAAGAATTATACACCACGATCAAGTGGGTTTTATCCCAAGTATTCAAGGGTAGTTCAATGCAAGAAAATCAATTTGTGTAATAAACCACATTGATAAATTGAAGAAGAATAGTTACCCAATCCTCTCGATTGATGCAGAAAAAGCATTTGACAAAATACAGCACCCTTTCTTGATAAAAACACTCCAAAACATAAGAATAGAAGGAAGCTTTCTCAATATGGTAAAATGCATATATGAAAAATCTACAGCTAGCCTTATACTCAATGGTGAATAACTGAAAGCTTTCCTGCTGAGAACAGGAACAAGACAAGGATGCCCACTGTTACCACTATTATTTATTATTGTGTTTAGAATTTCCAGCTAGAGCAATTAGGGTAGATAAAGAAATAAAAGTCACCCAAATAGGAAAGAAAGAAGTAAAACTTTCACTATTCACTGATGATATAATCCTATATCCATAAAATCCTGAAAAATCTATAACAAATCTACTAGAATTAATAGGCGAGTACAGCAAAGTGGCAGGATACAAGATTAATATGCAAAAATCAATAGTATTTCTAAACAGTACTGATATGCAATCTGAGGAGGAAATCAGAAAAAAAATTCCATTTATAGAAGCAATTAAAAGAATCAAATATTTTGAATAAACTTAACCAAGGTCATAAAGGACTTGTATTCAGAAAACTACAAAACATTGGTAAAAGCAGCCCAGAATACCACTCCTATATCATACCTTATACAATAACTCAAAATTGATCTAGTACCTAAATATAAAAGTGACAACCATAAAACTTCTGGAAAAAAATGTAGGATAATATCAAGATCTTATGGTAGGCAATAGTTTTTTAAACCTTATATCCAAAGCACGAGCAGAAAAAGAAAAAATAGATAAATGGGACCTGCTCAAATTTAAACACTTTTGCATCTCAAAGGACTTTGTCAAAAGGGTGAAAAGGCAGCCAATTCAATGGGGGAAAATATTTGGCAATCACATATCCTATAAGGGTTTAACATCCATTATATATAAAGAGATCATATATCTCAACAATAAAAAGACAAACTGCCCAATTAAAAAATAGGCAAAAGACTTAAAAGACAGTTGTCCAAAGAAGAAATACAAATGTCAAAGAAACACATGAAAAAATGTTCAACTTCACTAGCCATTAGGGAAATGCAAATCAAAACTACAATGAGATAGCTTTTCACACCTATTAGAATGGCCACGATTAAAAAGTAGGAAATCTTTAAGTGTTGGAGAGAATGTGGTGGAGAGATAGGAATGCTTTTTCACTGTTGGTGGGAATATAGAATGGCCCAGCTACTGTAGAGGACTGTTTGGCAGTTCCTAAGGAAGTTGAATATAAACTTGCCATTTGATGCAGCAATGCCATTACTAGATATATACCCAGAAGAAGTGAGAGCAGTTACACGAACAGACATCTGCACACCGATGTTCATAGTGGCATTATTCATGATTGCCAAAAGTTTGAAACAAACCTGGTGTCCATCAACTGATGAATGGATAAACAAATTGTGGTATATACACGTGATGGAATATTGTACAGCAGTAAGAAGAAATGAAATCATGAAGCATATGACAACATGGGTGAACCTAGAGGACATTATGTTGAGTGAAGCAAGCTAGACACAAAAGGACAAATAATGTATGATTGCACTGTTATGAATTAAATATATTGTATAAACTCATGGAGTTAATAATTAGAATATGTCACCAGAATATAGAATGAGGGTAGAGAATGGATAGCTGAGGGTTAATCTGTGCAGAATTGGTTAAAAAATAAAAGGTTGTTTGTAAATCTTTGGAAATGAATAGAAACGGTAATGCACATCATAGTGTTTGTTACGAGCAGACCAATTAGATGGGTATGAAAGTGGTTGAAAGGGGAAGTCTAAGGCCATGTATATCACTATAAGAAAAGCTAAAAATTTTAACATGAGGCTGTATAATATAGTGAAACGTCATGTAAAATACCATTATGGGTGATATTGCACATATAAGACTGGTTTTTGAGAATACAAATACAAATAAATTAGAGTGAAGAAAACAGAATAGCAGCTCTGTACAGTAGGGGAAGCAAACGAGATTGAGAGGTGATGAGGTGTTTGTTTTTTTTTTAATTACTATTATTATTATTGGAATAATAAAAATGCTCTAAAATGATTGAAGTGATGAATGCACAACTATGTGATTATACCAAATACCATTGATTGTACATTTGGAAGGATTTATGCTTTATTAATATGTATCAATAAAACTGATTTGTTAAAAAAAAATCGAGTAAAAACCCATAATGTATTAACTCTTTCTTTTAACATTTAGGGTTTTTTATGGAGAAACTTTTAAAAATTTATATAATACATACAACTTTTGCCTTATTTAAAAGAAAATAAACAGTTAATCATTTTTGATGATTCAGGGTTTATATTTGGAATTAAGGTGTTAATTATAGTTCTGCATAAAGATATAGCCATACAAGAAATGTAGCATGAGAATAAATTTGGGTTTTGATTCTGGTATAGTTGTTCTGGAGCTTGCTTTCTTGAAAAAAAAAAATTATTGCTGAAGGCTTGTTTTTTTTGGTAATTTTGACTATATTTTAGAGCTGAAATAAAACACCTGTAGATATGTTTGTATAAAATTAGTTGATCCCTTCTCTAACTGTTGTTCTCTTTCCATTATTCACTACCTCTGTCAGCGCTTTTGATTTATCACAATTATTATATGTAATACCTTCAATTTCTGCCATTCTGTCACAACATAATGGACCACTGTAAGTTCTAATAAGTTGGTAGATTGGTTGTGTGATGGGGTGGAATTGGGAGACATATGTCTTTCTTTAAACTTTTCCAGAATATGTGTTTCAATATTTTGGTCAGGCTTATTTCAAAATATGAATATACTTTCCAATGGAAAGATGACAGAATTCTTTAAAAGTAATATAAGCTGTTTTCTGTGTTTGACTTTGAACAGAATCTTGGGCACAAGTAACATTTAAAATTTCATTCAAAAATGATACAAGGTGAATCATTGAAGTGCAGTCTAATGTTTCACATTCTCATAAAATTTCTTTGTTCAGTGTCAGAATCTCAACAACACTATATTTAGTAGGATGAATTGAAGAGGTAACTATGAGGGTGAATGTACAAGAGACTAAAAATATTCTTAAATCCTTTCCTGATTTGGCTATAACCATTGACATAACAGAATATCACTGCCATCTTTTTTTTTAAACTTGAATTTTATTGTATCTTTAAAATACCCCAAATAGCTCTGGCATCTTGTTGTTTCCACTGCTATGCAACTCTTAGATCTTAATCATCAGCCTGCTAAACTGTTCCTTTTTCAGAGACATAGATACTATCCAAAAATTTTCTTATATCCTTACCTGTTGTGGCTTGTTGAATCAAAGCAACTGAATTTGATACAAGTTCAATATCATTTCCTTCAAGAATTAACTTACCTTTCTGGGTTTGAGATAATGAACAAGCAACACCTGTCCTAATCCAAATGCTGTGAATTTATCTTTCATCCTAGAAATTTCAGATTTCAAACAGAGACCCACTCTTCTGAATAACAATGTTGAAGGGGAAGTAAGCAATGCTTAACACAGACCTCATCTTGTAATTGCAAGCCCTGTTTAACACTCTTAATCATGTTCTGTACGTGACTGTACAGAAAGTACATGACTGGGGAAGCGGGTGTGGCTCAATGGATAGAGCTCCCGTTTACCATATGGGAGGCCCCGGGTTCGCTTCCCGGGGCCTCCTTGTGAGGGCAGGCCGGCCGGCCCGCGCGACACGGTAGGCTGATGCAGCAAGACCTCACAGCAGCAAGCAGGTGTGGCTCCATCGATAGAGCCCCCGTTTACCATATGGGAGGCCCCGGGTTTGCTTCCCGGGGCCTCCTTGTGAGAGCAGGCCGGCCCCCGCGGTGCGGTGCGGTGGGCTGATGCAGCAGGACCTCACAGCAAGGGGGAGATAAGCAGACACGGAAGAAACACACAAC
>JAQZBX010010687.1:0-43941 GCA_029593785.1 Cabassous unicinctus
AAGTCACACACAGAATACAGGAGACTCTCATATACCCAACATCCTCCCCCTTTCCTCCCCCCCATATTAATATCTTTTTATATGTGGATGGTAGCATTGTTATAACTGATACACACATAGTGAAACATAGCTACTAAACATTGTCAATGGTTTACAGTATGGTTTACATTTTGGACCGTACACTTTTATAAATTTTGATGATATTTACCATGTCCTGTGTCCGTCACTGTATGGTAATGAAGAACATTTCCACTGACCACTAAATACCCTCTGTTTGATGTATTCTATTCCTCCCACCCCATCCCCCTGGGGCCCACGATGACCCCCTGGCTTGACTCGTTGGATGACAAGATTCAGAGTTACATGCAACAAGTGGTCTTGACACACTGGTTTGTCCTCCCCTATTAGGAACCGTCCTTGCTCTTGAGAGACTCCCGCCTGTCTATTTCTGAATAAATCGGTCCTCCCAAAGATGGGAGTCTTAACTGCTTCCTGCTCATTATGTGGGTCTCTACCCACTGATACAGCACATTATGACAGAATGAATACTCACATACTCCCTAGAAGCCTGCTCCATGTGCGCCCTGACCCAAATGTCCCCGCAACCAACACCCTAAACCAGTGACTTTTCTTGTCATCTTGCCATAAGAGCATTCCCGCCTCTGTACTTTCAACCTCATACCCACAAATCCCCAGTGTTCACCTGGTCCCTCTTCCAACCCTCCTCCCAGTATCCTGGACCTTCTAACCTACCCTTCCCAGTCTACCCACCTGTCAACCCTGCACCACCCAACCCAATAATATCACTACCCTCCTGTCCTATCCCTTCAATATGCAACTACACTCTATCACTTTACCATAGATTACGTCTGTATGGGTGATGGCTCACAACCTTCTCTTCTTTTTATAGTTCTTGTAAACCTATCTTACAGACAATAGCTCTCTGAGACTGCTCAGTTTCCTTAATTCATATCAGTGAGGTCATGTACTGTACATCCTTCAATGCCTGGCTTGCTTCGCTCAACATAAGGTCTTCAAAATTCATCCATGTTATCCTGTGTGTTAGCACTTCATTCCTTCTTGCAGCTGAGTAATATTCCATTGTATGTATGTACCACATTTTGTTTATCCATTCATCTGTTGATGGGCACTTGGGTTGATTCCAACTTTTGGCAATACTGAACAATGTCTCTATGAACATTGGTGTGCACATATCTGTTCATGTCTTTGCTTTCAATTCCTCAGGGTATATACCCAGCAGTGGAATTGCTGGATCATATGGAAGTTCTATAGTTAGTTTTTTGAGGAACCGCCAAGCTGTCCTCCATAGTGGCTGGACCATTCTACAATTCCACCAGCAGTGAATGAGGATTTACATTCCTCCACATCCTCTCCAACACTTATAGTCTGCTGTTTATTTAATAGCCGCCATTCTAATGGGTGTAAGATGATATGTCGTTGTTGTTTTGATTTGCATTTCCCTAATAGCTAGCGATGTCGAGCATCTTTTCATGTGCTTTTTAGCCATTTGTATTTCTTCCTTGGAGAAGTGTCGTTTCAGGTCACTTGCCCATTTTTTAAATGGGTTGTTTTTATTTTCGAGGTGTAGGATTTTTTTATATATGCAGGATATTAGGCTCCTATCAGATATATGGTTGCCAAATATTTTCTTCCATTGGGTAGGCTGCCTTTTAATTTTCTTAATTACGTCTTTCGAGGTACAGAAGTTTTTAATTTTGAGAAGATCCCATTTATCTTTTTTCTTTTGCTGCTCATGCTTTGGGTGTAAAGTTCATGAAACCATTTCCTATTACAAGGTCCTGTAGATGCTTCCCTACATTATCTTCCAAGGTCTTTTTGGTCTTGGCTCTTATATTTATATCTTTGATCCATCTTGAGTTGATTTTTGTATAAGGTGTGAGATGGTGTTCCTCTCTCATTCTTTTGGATATGGATATCCAGTTTTCCAAGCACCATTTGTTCAAGAGGCCATTCTCTCCCAACTGAGTTGGCTCGGTGGCCTTGTCAAATATCATATGACTGTATATGCGAGGAACTATATCAGAACTCTCAATTCGATTCCATTGGTCAGTATGTGTATCCTTGTGCCAATACCATGCAGTTTTGACCACTGTAGCTTTATAGTATGTTTTAAAGTCAGGTAGTGTGATACCTCCAACTTCATTTTTGTTTTTCAACATGTCTTTGGCAATTTGGGGCCTCTTACCCTTCCAAATAAGTTTTGTAGTTAGTTTTTCCAATTCATTAAAAAATACAGTGTTGATTTTTATTGGGATTGCAGTAAATCTGTAGATTAGTTTGGGTAGGATAGACATCTTGATGATGTTTAGTCTTCCTATCCATGAACAGGAAATATTCTTCCATTTATTTAAGTCTTTTTTGATTTCTTTTAACAATATTGTGTAGTTTTCTGTATATAAGTCCTTTACATCTTTAGTTAAATTTATTCCTAAGTATTTGATACTTTTAGTTACTATTGTAAACAGTATTTTTTTCTTGATTTCCTCCTCAGATTGCTCGTTATTGGTATACAGAAATGCTACTGATTTTTGAGCATTGATCTTATAGCCTGAGACTTTACTGAACTCCTTTATAAGTTCTAGAAGCTTTGTTGCAGATTTCTTAGGGCATTCTATGTATAGGATCATGTCATCTGCAAATAGTGAAATTTTTACTTCTTCCTTTCCTATTTGGATGCCTTTTATATCTTTTTCTTGCCTCAGTGCTCAAGCAAGTACTTCTAAGACAATGTTAAATAGGAGTGGTAATAGTGGGCATTCTTGTCTTGTTCCCGATCTCAGAGGGAAAGCTTTTAGGATTTCATTATTGAAGATGACGTTAACTGTGGGTTTTTCACATATACCCTTTATCACGTTCAGAAAGTTTCCTTCTATTCCTATCTTTTGCAGTGTTTTATCAGGAAAGAGTGCTGTATTTTTCGAATGCTTTTTCTGTCTACGGCCATACCACCCTGAATGTGCCTGATCTCGTCTGATCTCAGAACCAATGCCTTTTGATAGACAAAATGTAAAAGTAAAATAAGATATTAGTTACCAGTGAGCTGATTGCTTTTGGAAGAGTTTCGTAAGTGTTCTTTGGGTTTATAAAGCATATTACTTTTCTTTCCTTTTTCTTTATAAATTATACCAGAGAATGAAACATTTTTCTCTATATTAGATTTAACAGAACTATACCATCCTCTATATAGCCAGTGTAAAATTCAGAGCACCCACCCACCCACCCATTTTTTCACTCTTCACACCCTTATTAAAGCCCTATCTCTAGAATCATTGAGATGAAAGCACTATCTCCATCAGCAAGGCTCCCCTAGTCTCGAAGAGATTCAGACCTGTCAACAGGCGATCACATCACTGTGTAGTTATCACTCTAACAGAAATCTAGTAAGTACTAGATTCTGCAGTAGCACAAGGGGATCTGATCAGGTCTCTCCAGAGAATCAGGAAAGGCATTACGTGTTAGGAGATGACTGAGCTAGATTTTAAAGGATGAGCAAGAATCCACTATATGGATGAGGAGGGCCCCCTAATAAAAAGGCAGCATGCACAAAGGTATAAAGGCATGAAAGACTGGTGCATTTGTGAGGCTGTGAGAATGTTAGTATAACCAGACCATAGGCTATAGTCTGGGAGCATTTGAAGAGAAGAGCAGGAAGTCCTCATTTGTTTTACCCAGGCTTTGGGGCTTTAGGAGTGTTTATGACATGACCTCTGGAGCCAGACTGTCAGGCTATAAACCTTGGCCCTACCACTTAATACCTCTGTGATTTTGGACAAGTACCTCAACTTTTCAGTGTCTCAGTTTCCTCATCTGAGATAATCATAGGCCCTATCTTATAGGGTGATTGTGAGGATTTGAATAAACATAAAGTACTTCGAATAGTGTCTGGCACATTTTTGTTAATTGTAATTATCTAATTATATATTTACAATTATATAGCATATATAAAAATAATAATTTTCCCCTAATATTTTTATTTTTACATACAAACATTTCCCTATCTCCCCCTTCTTCTATACCCTGGTAACCTCCAATGTACGTTTTTTGGTTTTTTTTTTCAAAGATTTATTTATCTTTTTACCCTGCCTTCCCCCTGCCCTGAGATGGCTCCCTCGTCTGTCTGCTTGTTGTCTGTTCGCTGTGTCTTCTCGTCTTCTCTAGGAGGCACTGGGAACCTAACCCAAGACCTCCCACGTGGGAGGCAAGTGCCCAACCACCTGAGCCACATCTGCTCCTTACTGGCTGTGTCGTCTGCTGATTACAGCATCTGCTCGCTGCAGTGTCTGCTCATTGCAGTAGTTGCAGCTTCTCGTTGGCAATGATTGTGGCGTCTGCTTGTTGTGGCATTTGCTCATTGTGGTGGTTGCGGCGTTTGCTGGTTGTGGTGTCTGCTGGTTGCAGCATCTGCTCATTTTCTTTAGGAGGCACCAGGAAACAAACCTGGGACCTCCCATGTGGGAGGCAGGCACTCAACTGCTTGAGGCACATCCACAACCTCTAATGTACTTTCTTTTTTTTTTAAAGATTTATTTTATTTATTTATTCCCCCCACCTCCATTGTTTGCACTCACTGCTCGCTGTGTCTGCTCGTCCTCTCTTTAGGAAGCACCAGGAACCAAACCTGGGACCTCCCATGTGGAAGAGAGGCCACCTCAGCTCCCATAATGAATTTTCAATCTCTGCGAATTTGCTATTTCTAGTCATTGCTTATAAATGATATCATATAATATTGGTTCTTAGGTGCCTTGCTTTTTTCACTAGTAATGTTTTCATGGTTTTTCCATGTTACAATGTGTCTCATTCTTTCTTATGGCCAAATGATATTCTACTGTGTCTGTGTAAATTTTGTTAATCCAGTCATTTGTTGATGGACACAGGTTGTTTCCACCTTTTTGCTACTTTGACTAATGCTGCTATAAACACTGGTGTACAAATACCTGTTTGAGATTCCCTTTTCCCTTTATTTGGGTCCATAACTAGAAGTGGAATTGCCAGGTCATATGGTAATTCTTTATTTAACTTTCTGAGGAACCGCTCTACTGCTGCAGTATTTTACATTCCAGTAATTTTTAACCTCTAGTCAGAGTGGAGCAATCTGATTATGTCGATACTTAAGAAAGATAACTGTCAACTGTGTGGAGTGGAGTGTGAATTGGAGGAGAGGGCTGAGACTGGAGGGAAGTATGCAATGTTCCAAGGGATGTTGGAGAGCTGAACTAACATAGTTAAAGTGGGGCTAGATCTCTCAGTATTCAGGAGTCATCCGGGATAGATGATGATGCCCAGGACCAAGATGCTCCGTATTTCAAGGCAATTGCACCATCGTAGTGTTATGAGAGTCCTGCTTCATGTGCATCCACACTGTGCGTGCCAGGCAGAGTTCTCTTCATGATGTGTTCAACTGACTTAAAGGTAACGAATGATGACCAACATTATTTACATACCGTGTGGTTGGTGGCAGTCATGGAAGATTGGAACTTCCCATTATAATTCCATTTTAAATATGTTTGTTAAGCAAAGGGATATAATTCATTTTTCAAACTGCTGAAATGTTATTTTGGCTTCTTGAATCAAAGGCATTCTGCAAGTGTTTTCTTTATTACGTGCCTTAAACTTTAATTAGAATTTAATTACAAGATCCTGCAGGCATGAGTAAGAGGAGCAGATGGGACAGTACAAGAAGCTCAGTTAAGGAGGATTAAAGATTAAAAGTTGCTCATTAATGGCGTAAGAAATGAACAGAGAGCTAAATTACTATGCTTTTGTGTTCTGATGCTTTTTCAATTCTGCAGTTTAGTTTTATTTTTGTCTTGAAGCTGAAGAATCTCATCAATTAGATTTTTTATTTTTATTTTTCAGTTACCAGAGTAGGCTTTTGCATCTAAAATAATCTCAGTGGGCACTTTTTATTTAAATCTTCATTCTAAATTCAGAAAAGGACCCTACTTCAGTGTTGTTGTGAGGATTTAATTAAATGCAATAATTTCACAAAAGTAACTGAGGGTCTGATACAATAGTGCCTGCCCTCAAGGTGCTAGCTCAAAGACTTAAAGGGAAACTAGAAGAATAAAAAATTGAATAATATAATATACTACATAGAGGTATACATAAAGTGCCAGGAGCATGCAAATTGTTAACACAGTCAATTCGAACCCATAGGATAATGTATATGTAAGAATTTTATAAATATAAAGTGCTTTACAAATATAAGTTGCAATGCAAGCCCTCTAATTTTTCAGAAAATGTGTTAGGTAAATCATGACATGATAAAACTGTTTTATTCATGTTAGCACCTAGTGTAACATTTTGTGCATAGTAGGCACTCAAATTCAGATTTGCTGAATTGAACTGAAGGAGGCTCATCTCTCTTATCACTAAACATCAAATGACCATGTTTTAGTTTCCTGGCTGCTAAAACAAATACTGTGCAATGTGTTGGCTTAAGCAGTGAGAATTTATTGGCTTATAGTTTTGAGGCTAGGCAAAATTAATAATCAAGGCGTCATCAAGGTGATGCTTTCTCCCAGAAGACTGTAGGGTAGCGGACCTGGCTGTTGGCAGTCCTTGGCCCTTGCTTTTCTGTCGTGTGGCAATGCACATGGCAACCTCTCTTGGCTTCTTTGGGTTCCGTTGACTTCTGACTTCTTCCTGCGGCTCTTTCTCTCTCTGTGGCCTTCCTTATAAGGCCTTCAGTAATAGGATTAAGACCCTGGTGATTCAGTTGGGCCACACCTTAACTGAAGTAACCTCATCATAAGGTCCTATTTACAATGGGTTCACACCCATAGGAATGGATTAGAATTAAGAACATGTTTTTCTGGGATAGTACCTCCAAGCTACCATAGAGCATAAAAGAGATTTTGTTAGAGATGGGTGGGGAAGGTATAAGACTAGGAATCCAGCTCTTCCATGAGAATGTTTGATATCAACTCTGGAAGCTAACTCAGGTGCTAGTCTTGCCTTTAGCCTTTCCCACAGTCTGCCTTTGCATTTTGCTCCCCTCAGACTGTTGGCTGGGGGAGTGGTAGAGATTTGGAGTGGGGACACCTTGAGACATGCTCACCACACAGTGAGCATGACCAGCTGTGCTGAGGGTGTACATTCAGGATGACCTGTAAGACTAAGTGATTCTACTTCTTAATGCTTTTGCCCCTTGTTTTCCTTTTCCTTTTGAAATCTTACATTTAGAATCCACCCCCTGACCCGCTCAATTACAAACTTAAATTTAGAAAACTGGACAACAGTTAAAAATGAACAGTTAAAAGTGAATGAAATAAAAAGGATTCCATCTCCTACCATCTAGGAGCAACCTTTTAATTTCTTCATTTTAAAACATCTTGGTGTATATCCTGCTCTTTTGGCTCTCTCTTGATCTTTCCATTTCTTGGTCCTTCAATCTTTGTGTGTGTAAGTGTATATGTATGTCTATATATATGCTCAAATTATATGTGCATATATTTAGCCATTGTGGTATCATGCTTTACAGACTGTTCTGTGACATATCTTTTAACTTATCACCTATGTGGCCTTTGGCCTGTTTTTACTCATCCATTTGTTGCCTTTGCCCTGCACTATTCTGTATTACAGGGGGCCCTGATAACTGCCATCTGATATTTTGGCATGAGTGGGAGATGAGCGGATAGGAGGAAGCAAGAAGCCAGTGTGTTTGTCTCCCCCTCTCGTAGCCTTGGGCAGCATCTCTGGCAGTAGCCACCTTTCCTCCGTTGCTTCCCCCACCATCTGGGCCTGCCCTCCGTGGCTCCAACTTCTCCTGGGTGACTCTGGCTCTTGGGCTCCAGCATCCATACTTTTCTTGTCTTTCCAGCTTCTTTCTGTTTCTAATCTCTCAATATCTTCAATGTCCTCTGAGTAAAGCATCAGGTTCAAAAGCTGAGGCAAGACAAAAGAACAAGAGAATGGTAGCAGCCCACACAGACCAGTCCTGTGTGGGCTCTCTGTGTAAAATGTGTGCTAGAGCTCTGTGTACACAAGTTCAGCAGCTAAAATGCCATAGAGGGTTGGAAAGCAGCCAGTGCTTTTCATCCTGAGCTTATTTATCTGGAATATGAGTCCTCTAAACCTGACTAGCTTGTCCACTGAGGGAGAAAAAAAATCCATTTTGATAATTATTCTGACAGAGCTCTAACGGGGTCTCATCCCCCGGAATATAATTTTTGTCTGGCCTCTTTTTATTCTCTTCTTCACATTAGGACCTTTTCTCCCAAGAGTGTGAAATCTCCTGTGGGCTCTAAAAACTGAAATGCTATAATCCATTTGGAGCCTCCTGTGCCAGTGTTGTCCTTATTAAAAATGTATTCTCTCGATCTTTGGCTGCACCCCTGAGGTGTGGATTAACAGAAAGAACTTCAGAGCTGAAAGACATTTTTGAAGAACCGCTGTACCAAGTGACATTAAATATTTATTACCTGCTGCATGTGAATTGTTCATCTTCTTGCTTTAACTCCTGGACCTAAAGGTTCTCGTCTGTTTTCTGCTGATGTGGAAATCATAGAAAAGCTGCTTTTTACCTTGCTATGGTGTTTTCCTGTCCCAGAAATATGAGACATTTCTTTGTCCTCGTGGCAGTACTGGGAAAGATTGCCCTGACTCTCAGCATTTCACTGGGAGGCGATGTGGTATGATGATGGAAACAGCTCAGATTCTGGCATGAGCAGAATGGACTCTGCCACTTGCAAGCTGTGTGTGCTTGAGAAGCTGATACTTCTCACCTAAGTTTGTTGTGCAGGTAAAATGGGGTAGTACAATATTTGACATACTGTGAGACTGCCATACAAGGAAGTTCTTTTCACTCCTCCCTTTCTCTTAGGTCTTCTATTTGGGACTTTCCAAATACGTGCTGGAATGTTCTATTAATAATAGCATTAGCCAAAAGTACTCAGTTTAATCTTTACTTATTAAATAAAACTGAAACTTTGCTCAAACACCCTTCACTGTTTTTGGAATGCCTTTGTAAAGAATTTTGATCTTGCTTAAAAACTACCACATCTCAAAGGCTTGTTTCAACTCTCATTTTCCATACCTGAAAACATACAGAAGTTTGGATAATTTTGGCAAATACACACATACATATACTACACACATTTCTCTCTCTCTCACTCTCTCTCTCTCTCTCTCTCTCTATATATATATATATATACACACACACACACACACACACACACATATGTATTTATATATATATAGACACACATATAAGTCTTTTAGAAATGTTTGTCTAATGTTTTATTTTCTTAAAGTCTATACTTCACATCATTTTTTTCCCCCAGAACTGTTTATCCTCACTCCAGACATGACCCTTGGAAAGGTGGCAGAAAAAACAAACGGCTGGTGTGTTTTGGGGCAGTCTGAATTCCTTTTAACTCTCTGAGACCAGGCTTATGCTTGGGCTTTCAAACTATTTGTCCTGGAGCCCATACACTTTGATTCCTCTTGAAAGTTAACCTGTTGTTTAAGCTCATAAAAAAGCCATCACAGAGCTTTCCTGGATTCATGAACTAGAGATCTATGAAGTGTTTGACTTTATTTGTAATTTTAACCAAGGCAGCCTTAACTGAGGTTTTTTTTTTTAATTTTGTTTAACTTTTACTCTTGTAACCTTAATCTGACTTCTCTTTCAAATCTCCATTCTTCCCCATCCCACAATTCCTAATCCCTTTTTTGTCCTCTCATTTTCTTCCAAAGTCAGGGTACGACATTTAAATCCATCTTTTAAGAAGTGTTTAAAATCTCACACACCCATAGAATTGTTTTTTGTTTTTGCTTTTGTAGATTGCATGGAAAGCTTAAACAAAATTTTAGAGTATATAATTCAAGAAATATTGTCAGAAGTTGTGATGCGGCTTGAGAGTGGAGATGTGGATTTGAGAAAGCATTGGGACATTTTCACTTACCCTTTGGATGGACTTTCAGTTCCTCTGTGAAAGGCCCAGAAGCAAGTGCTGTGGATGGTTTGGCAGGAAAGGACTGAAGGGGTAGCTCCTTCCAGACCGGAGCCTTGCACACTCAGCCATCATTCAGGCTCTCAAGAAAGGCAACAGGAGGTACAAGAGGGAATTTCCATGCATCTATCCTTTAGCTCCAACGTATGTGTATTGAATGAGCTCCAGATGTGTCCCAGGTGCCATGGGAAATACTTTTATACCTCGATTAACCTCACGGCAGCCCTGTGAAAGGAGATGGTAGTATTTCTCTTTTATTGATGAGGAAACTGAAGCTCTGGGAGGTGAAGGAAATTATTCCAGATCTTATGTGAGGCTGGGTATTATCTAGTTGGTAGGTTATCTTCCTCCTTCACCAAGTGCTGCTTTTCCTCCTCAATTTCTATGATCCTTCTTTGCAAATTTGCTATTTGTAATATCTCAACCAAAGAAAGGAACTGCGATTTATTGAGTATCTGTTATGTTTTAGGCAGAGTTTTATGCAATGTACTTTTATTATTTCATTTAGTTCATTTTACAACCCCAGGGTGGTATTGTTCCCATGTTAGGTAGGAAATCTCTGAAGTTAACAGGAGTTACATCATTTGCTCAAGGTCACACAGGACACAGGTGGGGGGTGATGCCAGGATTTGAGCACACAGGACACAGGTGGGGGGTGATGCCAGGATTTGAGCACAGGTCTGACTCCAGAACTTTTGCCATGCCCATGACATCAGCTTTCCCCACAAGATGCAGGCCCATAACAATGGGAATTTATTATCTCATGGTTTCAGAGGCTTGAAGGCTTGCCTCCTCCCAGGGTTGATGGAATTTTGGTGGGCCAGCAATCCCTGAGGTTCCTTGGCTTTCTCATCACATGGTGATGTCCTCTCCCTTCTCTTCTGGATTCCAGATGACTACTGGCTTCTGGCTCTTTTCTGTGGTTTTCTCTTTTATAAGGCCTCTACTAATAAGATTAAGATCCATCCTTTTCAGTTAGCCATATCTTAATTAAAAATTAAAAATAACATCTTCAAAAGGTCCTAATTACAATGGGTTTACACCCACAGGAATGGGATTAGGGTTAATAAAATGTTTTTTTCCTGGGGTACATAATTCAGCCTACCACAGATATCATCCTATATGAAATCTTCTGTGACTTTCTCTTTCCCTTAATATTATTTTTGTCAACATCCATGTTGATGACTGCTGTGCTAGTTAATCCATTTTCACCATTCTATGGCATTCCATTTTATGAATATCCTGCAAATTTTTTATATGTTCTCCTATTGATTCTCGTTTGTGGTGTTTCCAGATTTTGGAATTTTTATATTGCCTTTCTATAAACAGATGTTCTTAATTTTAGTGTAATTGAGTATATCAATTTTTATGTGTA
Organism: Cabassous unicinctus; assembly: GCA_029593785.1. Classification (NCBI taxonomy): domain Eukaryota; kingdom Metazoa; phylum Chordata; class Mammalia; order Cingulata; family Chlamyphoridae; genus Cabassous; species Cabassous unicinctus. The sequence continues at coordinate 11,374 of JAQZBX010010687.1, forward strand.
GTAATTTTATCTTCTTTAAGAAATCTTTCCTTATCCTGAATATGACAGTCAATACCTATTATCAATTTTGCAAAGTTCTTAGCCATCATCTACCTTTTTATAACTTGCATCCCCCCATTCTCTTATCTTTTCAGAAACATCAATTAGAAATTCATTAGACCTTTTCATTCTGTCTTCCTTCTAATCACTCTTTCATATTTTCCATCTGTCTCTCAGTGTTGAGTTCTGATAATTTCTTTGTTTCTGTCTTCACTTTAATTCTCTCTTCAGAAGTTTCTAATCTGCAGTTTATCCTATCAATTGAGCTTTTTCTTTAAATTATTGTATTTTTTATTTTCGTACATTCTATTAGGTTCTTTTTCATATTCTTTCAATCTTTAAATAGTCATCTGTGCTTTCCTTATGTTTCAATTTTCTCTTTACTTCTTTAAACATATTAAATATATTTATTTTATATTCTATACTTGATTATTCCAATATCCAGTTTCTCTTAGAGTGTGATTGTTTGGTTTCTGATCCAGCTGACTCATGCTCATGGTAGCTTCTTTTCTTGTGTTAACTGATTTTTTAATGGTGAGTTCAGGTTAGTTGATACTTTATTTTGTGAGGCTTTTGTGAAACCTGGCTTGTGTATGTGTTCCTCCAGAGAGGATTTGCAAGAGGCTTAGAGTTAATACCAACTTAAAGTAATTTTTTTGATTTGGGGTTAAGACTACAAGTTCTGTGTTTTTTTTTTGTTTGTTTGTTTGTTTGTTTTTACCTAAGCCATTGTTAGGTCTAGATTGTAGCTAAAAATTCTCAAAAGGTAATTTTTTTTTCTGCCCCAGGCATAACAACAGGACACATTTTTTTCCAGCTCACCATTTCACTGAAGCCATTTTGAAGTCCTGCTTAATTATCACAACTTTTTGGTTCAGTTCTTCACTTTATGCAGGTTCAAGGCCTTATCTTCTATCTTAAGTTGGATGATTAAAGCCAAATGTTGTTTTCAAGGAATGGACAGATGCCCTTAGGGAAGCTGCCAGCTTCAGTACCCACTTGCCACTCTAGATTTAGGATTCTTTTTTCTCTCTCTTTCTCCCTCCCCAGTCTTCCTGCTGCTCTCCTTCCCTCTCTCCCTCTGAGAATTTGTCTTGCATTTATGGAAGCTCAACATACATTTAAAAATATTTTACCTAGATTTTCAAGACATTTTTAGAGGAGAGTTATACAGAAGGCATTGTTATAGGAGTGGCAGCTTAACTGGTGACTATCCTCCGTTTGTTACATTTTGACCAAGATTATCAACAGGAGCATGACTTCAGTCATTAAGGTTCATAATAGTGCTCCTATTCTCTGTTTCTCTGACACCTCAGGCATCTAATTTTTCCTTTTCACAGACAGCTAGTTGATTGAATTCTGAGATGACTGGAGTTCTCTTCTTAAATCTTTAGTCCTTGCATTTTCAAGTTGGGATATAACATTGTAGGTTGGTGGTGTTTTGGGTCTCTTGATTTACCTGTGTTTTACTTTAAGACTTATAGTTTATCTACATTTTAACACTAGTTATGTGCTTAAATCTATTGAGCATATTTTGGAATATTTTCATTTAATTTTCCAACCTCTCCCCTTTCTTTCTTCTTCTACATTTCTTTTAGTTTTAGAAATTATCTTTAAAAACCTGATCACTTACCTGCGAGTAACATGAGTTAATTTACTTAAACTTTTAGCTTTTTTGTTAGTTTAATGGGAATAATAATTCCAACATCTCCTAGGTTCATATCAGTCCATGAGATGACGTACTTAAAATGCTTGGAATTTAGTAGATAATTAATAAATGTTTACCAATTACTTTTATTCCCCCTACCTCCTTCCCTTTCTTTTTTCCATATCTGTCCTTTACTGAATGTCAACATGTGCCAGACACTAGGCTGGAACTTTTAATCCTCACAACATTCCAAGGAGATAGGTATTGTTACTCAATCTTACATATGAAGATGTAGAGCTTCATAGAGTTTGTGATTGTCTAAGACACATAGCTAATAAGTAGAAAAGCTAGGAATTGAATATAGGTTTGCCTGATTCCAAGTCTAAATATTTTTTCATTCTACTATGTTGCTTTGCGATTCCTTCTTATCTCCAACCTCTTTTTTAAAAACTATTTTTCTATATTTTGTGGAATCTGCTGATTCTATCCAGGAGCCATATGTGCTGGATAGTTGTGAAGGATGGGGTTTTAGGAATTTATGAGTAGAAGTTCACTCAATGTTTGTGACTATAGCCAGATTCACGAAATTTTCTTTGACTTTAGGGCAAAGCATAGTAATTGGCCCTAATGGAAAATGGGAGTGTGACCTCTTATCATTAGCGTTGTATTCCTAACCCAGGAAAATCAGCTTGGCACTATTTTAGTGATCAAGTGAGTGGGACCAAAGAATGAAGATTTAGTTCAGCTCTCAAAAAAGTTCATTTTGATTCTTCCTTTGTTCCTTCCCCATTTTTGAAGTTAATAATAATAATAGCTAACATTTATTGAGAACTTTTTGCCAAGTAATGTACACAAGGTATAGGTTTTTCATTTTAATATTCACAAAACCTCATTAATGTAGGTATGATTAGTACTCCCTTTTACAGAAAGAACACTAAGGCTTAGAGAAGTGAACTGATTTGTCCTGTTTGGCAGAGCTGAGCCATATTTTACTTACTGATCTACCTGACTTCAGAACCAGACCCTTCATTATTCATGTGGTCATATATTTAAAATATCCCTCTAGTCTAAATTATAAACTTTCTCATGTTTGGCACCTATCCTAGATTCATGTTAAAATGGTGTGCTAGTTGTCTATTGCTTGTATAACAAACTGCCCCTAAATTTAGTGTCTTTAAGCAATTTATCATCTCTCATTTCTTTCAACCTACTGGGCTCAGCTGGGCTGTTCTTACTTAGGCTCCTCAAGCAAAGTTACAGTCAGGTGATGGCTGGGCTGGAGTCATCTGAAGGCTCAAATGTGCTGAATGTCCAAGATGACTCATTCTTATGGCTGGCAGTTACTGCTAGTTCCCAGTCAGCTAGGGATTCTGCTCATCTGGTGCTCTTTACCAGATCACCTACATGTTGTCAGGACTTCTTAGAACATGGCAACTGGGTTCTGAGAAGGAATGTTCCCAGGGACCCTGGCAGAAGCTGACCTAGTGTCAGCAGTCCAAGGGCATACTTCCACTGCATCTGTTGGTCAAGGGAAGTTATTAAAGCCAATCTATATTCAGAGGGAGGGGAATTAGATTTGACTACTTAATGTGAGTTGCAGCATGAACATACAGGGAGGGAAGGAAATAATGGCAGCCATATTTGACTCTTTACTCCAGATGATGATGTATTTATGCATCCAAGAAAGTCTGTTATATAAGTCAACCTGTTTCAAGAAACAAATAAAAAACAAACAAACAAAAATGAGTCAAGAGAAGAACTCTTTGCTTATATATCCACCTGCCTTTGAAGAAAATGATGTCAAGTCAGGTTTTTTAGGCATTTTTTCCACCTTACCTTGCAAAAACACAGTTCCCCCACTTGTAAAAAGGCTCTGAAAGTAGTGTATTTTGATGGATTTTTTCAAGGCAGCTCAGCTATCTCAGGGCAGTTGAAATAATGTTTGAAACAGCAAGGTGGCCTTATCCTGGGTGAAGTTGTTAGTTTTCTCCCTAATACCTAGGTTCGCTATAATGTACCGTAGAGTGAAACAGGGAAAATTGGGAGCCCTATAATAGCCAATCATTGGGATTTCTTCCTTCCTCCCTCTTATTCTTCTTTATCTTTTCATCTAGTCATTGAGCAAAAATGTATTGAGAAACTACCATGTACCAGGGACTGGCTGAGGCCAAGGTAGAACAATGTCCATGCTGCAGCTCTGACTTCAAGGATCTACTCCCAGATGTTATCCACTCCCATCTCCTTTAGGAACTGCTGTCTCTCCCATCCCCTCTCCTCTATCCTTCACCACATTTTGTGTATCTATTCATCCGTTCATGGAGACTTGGTTTGCTTCCACTTTTTGGCTATTGTGAATGATGCTGCTATGAACAATGGTATACAAATATCTGTTTGAGTCCTTGCTTTCAGTTATTTTGGGTGTATACCAAGAAGTGGAATTTCTGGGCCTAATGGTAATTCTGTGTTTAACTTTTTGAGGAATCACCAAATTGGTTTCCATAGCAGATGCATTGTTTTACATTCCTACCAACAGTGTACTGGGGGTTCCTATTTCTCTGCATCCTTGTGAGCACTTTTTTTTTTTTTTAATAGTTGCCATCCTAGTGGGTGTGAAGTGGTATCCCCTTGTGGTTTTGATTTACATTTCCCTAATGGCTAATGATACTGAGCATCTTCATGTGCTTATTGGTCTTCTGTATATCTTCTTTGGAGAAATGTCATGTCCTTTGCCCATTTTTTTTCATTGGATTGTTTGCCTTTTTTGTTGTTCTTGAGTTGTAATAGTTTTTTATATATTTGGAACGTTAAGTCCTTATCCCATACATGGTTTGCAGATATTTCTCCCATTCTGTAGTCTGTCTTTTCATTTTCTTGATAATGTCCTTTGATGCACAAAAGTTTTTTATTTTGATGAAGTAGAATTTATATATTTTTTATTTTGTTGCTCAGAAATCCAGATTTTTAAATTTCATAATCTCAAAATTTTTATATGTTGGCCCAAACATTTTTTTACAAACCTGTAGGGGCCAAACAAAACAAGTCTGTATTCCAGATGTGATCCTTGGGCCACTGGTTTGCAATTTCTGCCAATATATTCTTCTTGGCTTAATTCAGTATACATGGGTTGGTTCTAAAGTTTGGGCCAGTGACTCCCAAATCTGTATTTCTCATCCTACTTCAATATCTGACTGCCCCCTCGACATTTCCAGGTGGCTTTTCCACGGTTGTCTCTTACCAGCATACCTCAGATTCAAATTTCCCACCAACTTGCCCCTGCCTGTCCTGCCTTGCTCCATGTTATGATTAAACATCTCCTCTCAGGAGTCCAGGCTGAAACCTGGCTTCATTCTGGTTGTCTGCCTCACTGACAAACTGCATGTTAGAAGTCAGTCTCTAAATCTTATTCATGTTATTTTCTCAATATTTTCCAAAGGTGTCTCCTTCTCTTCCTTTCTATTATAACTGTAATTATGTCATTCAGCTAGTTTTAGCGGTGTAAGTCCAAATGATAAGTAAGTCCCCTAAATGATAATGGTAAGTCCCCATTATCATACCCATTTTACAGATAGGGAAACTGAGACTTGGAGAAAACATAAAAATTTGTCCAAATCTGTGCAGTAGCAAGTGGCAGAGTGATTTGAACCCAGGTTAACATTACTGCAGAGCCTGTACTCTGCATCGGTGCAAACTAATAAATTGCTCACCTATATTATAGTACATTAAAGTGACAGGCAAAACACACACACACACACACACACACACACACAAAAGACAGGCATATAAGGAGAAGTGGAAGTAATCAATTCGTATAACTTAGAATTGCTTATAATAGACCTCTTCTACTGAGCTGATTTTTTTTTTTTAAGTCTATTTTCAGTTGCAGTATTATCTAGGTATAAAATGGTGCTTGTTAAGGGACAAAGGGAAAGCATGTGAAAGCACATCTTTTCCTTACAAATTTTTAAGCACTTCCTTGTTATAGATATGTTTGCTTTATCCATGAAATCAATTGAATCACAGAAAAGCTGAGCACACATTGTGAATTAGCGTGTTCACATTGAAGACATTTTAACGTAATTTACAAATATGATCATGTAAGGGAGCCCATGTCTCTGAAAATAAACCAAATCAACCTCTTCTCTTCCAGAGAGCCTGTTGCCTGCTGTCATTGAGCTTCGTTTTTGGATGGGTCCTCTGGAGATCATGTGCTTCTCCTTGGCATCCCTTCCCCGACATGTTTTCTGCTGACTTCAGATGGGAACATTTGATCTGGAAAGACAAATTTTAGTTAGTCCCAAGAGAACAAGTTTCTTCCTTGGTTCCTTGATGCTCTGGGTTCAGACATAGCCAAAACTCTTTGCAAGAAACCCTTGGGGATTTTCTCACCCAAAATTATAACAAGGATGGTTAAGAGCTTAGACTTTGGAGTAAGACATTCCCGAGTTTGGTTCCTGGCTCATTTTCTGGTCCTATTTTTCATCTGTAAAGTAGGAATAATAATATTTACCCCACAGGATCGTTATGAGGATTAACTGAAATAATGCCTTTAAATCCCTTCATTGAGTGCTTGGCACATGATAAGCACTCAGTAAATGTTGATTATTACTCTTGTCACCACAAAAATTATTTTATTATTGAATTAAGTCATGTACCACTTCTTCAGAAAGCTCCTATTATGTATTCTCCCAGCTTAGCTCTCAAGTTAAAGGAGCTTTAAGCTCTGTCCCAACTACTGCTAAGCCATGCTTGGTCAGCATTGCCTCCTTCCCAATTTGGAATTAATTAAACTCTTCTTGAGTATCTTTTCTATGTGCCAGGAACTGCACTAGACACTGCACATTTTAAGAGTGGTATAGTGTAAAATTCCATCCCTTTTCACTCCCTATTTCACACTAAGGCCAAATTATTATGGTTTCACACTAAAGCCAAATTATTATGGCTCCTCAAATATGCATCTCTTTTCCCACCTCCCACCTACTTTTGCACAGATTATTTGATTGACCTGAATGCTCTCTCTTACTTATTGAGCTGGCAGATTTCTCCCCTTTGCTCAAGTCTTATCTGAAGCCAGCTTGACTTCTCCAGGAGTTATCTATGTACTTTGCTTGGAACGTTCACTCATAATATTCATTTGAGTGTATTAGAGTTGTTTGTGTTCCTCACTGAACTAGAAGCGCTTTGAGGGCAGGGTTATGTCTGTTCACTTTTGTATTCTTTACAATGTGCTTATAGGGACCCAAAATCTGTTTGTTGGCTAGTTGGATGGATGAATGGATGAGTGGATGTGAGAAAGAAAGAAAAGACAGGTGAATTAAAAAACATAAATGAAAGAACCAGTGAATAAAAGACACAGTCACCTAACCTAAGAAGTTAAAATGTCAGATTTGTGGGGAGCAGTAGTATAGAAACTCACAGTGTACTGTGAGAAATGCTGTATGTAGAGACCCTTAGGGCATAAATAGCCAATGACTGACAGTACGTTCTGCCTATAGACATGCATGATTTCAGCCACTCCATGTTTATTTTATTTTTAGAAATTTGTTTAAGTGCTAAATATAAAAATCCCAGACCTCTAGCTTCCCAGATTTGGCAATACTGGGCCCTTTCTAGAACAGTATTCTGGAACTGAGGGGCAATGGCTACTTTTGAGTGCTCCTCAGTTCCCCTGCTCTGCTTCACTCATCCATGTTACTGTGCTCACCTTTGAGAATATGGGTTTGCAACCCCTGATGTAAAAGGTGATTTGGGATTTCTCCATGTGGGGAAGTTAAGAACAATTCAGTTTGAACAGAAGGAACAAGGGAGTGGCAGTGAGTAAAAAGGCCTAGAGATGTAAAAGAGCATGAAATATCGGAGAACTGGCAGTAATGTTCATACACCTGAAGTGCACACCTTAATGGGACCAAAAAGAGTTGAATGAACCTGTAGGAGCCAAATCATGGGAATCTGTTTGTATTTCATGCTAAAGAGTTTGGATTTCAACCAATAGTAAATGGAGGACCTAGGAATGACATGGTTGGAGTCACATATACAAGGTCATTCTGTTTGTGGCAAGAAAGAGAATTCCAGAAGGAACAAGAGTAGTTGCAGGCAGACCCAGTAGGAAGCTTATCGGTCTAGTTTAGTGGTTATCTTGCTTCCTGGGGGATACTGGACAAAGCCTGGAGACATTTTTGATTGTACTGAGAGATAACTGCTACTGGCATCCAGTGGGTAGAGTTCAGGGATTGCTGCTAAACATCCGACAATAAACAGGACAGTCCCCCACAACAAAAGTTATCTGACCAACCATGTTACTAGTGATGAGGTTGAGAAACCCTTCTTTAGTCTGAGAGAGAAAGAAAGCCTCATCTCCAAAGTGACAATAGAGATGCTTAGAAAGGGATAGAGTCAAAGTGTATTTAGGAATATATAGGAGGTGGTTTTCAGGTCTAAGTGACCAATTATTTGATATGGATTGTTAGAGGAGAGAAAAGAGGAAGGATGAACAAAGACAGAGACAAAGCTGAGCAAGATTAATTTAGGGAATAAAAAGGAAACCAACCATTAAATGGTAACTTAAGGCTAGAAATTATCAACTCCTTCATTACTTTCTGTTGATTGAACAGTGGCACAAAACACTTTTTTCATGCTTTTTCCTACTTTTAAAAATAAACTTTTGTTTGTCATTTTATTTATGTAGCAAATTTGGAGAGTCTATTTTGGAGAAAAATATAGAGAGGTTTTCATTTATACTTTGGTGCTTTGATTTTCAAAGATTTTTACTTTCAGATTTTAAGGTGAAGCTATGAAGCCAAGGTAAATTTAAGCACCCTTCCATATCACTTTTCTGTGTCTTTCTTTCTCTGGGAATGAGAAAGAATTACCTGATCCTTTAGTATACAAAAATCCATTGGAAAGTGGGAAATTGTGAGGGTATCTTTATCAAAATGTATTTGAATTTTTCTTCTAACATGACTGTTTTGACACTTGTCCTTACTGGCTAAGGGAAAATGGAACTTGGGGTTGACAGCTCTGACCTTCCTCATGCTAAAATTAATTTGATTTATTCTGTTGGTGCAGGGAATTGAGTTCTGAAGGCCCAGAAGGGGACTGACTGGTGGTGAAGGTGGAAAGAAAGAGTTCATTAGCAGTAACCTGGAGTACTACCCTATCTTGGCAGTGCATGGTTCTTCAGGACGAGCTTTTTAAGTCCTGGATCCTCACCACAAATACTGCTATATCCATGTTCTTGTTATTTAGAAATGGCCTGTGTCTATTCAAGATATATAGATCAGGCAAGATTCTGAGGTATGGGGTGGAAAGTGCACTTAATCTTCATCTCCATGTAATGGTAAAGTCATTCTCCATCTTGACTCTCTGAAAACTGCCATTATGAGAAAAGGGTGTGAAAGTGAGAGAGGACTTGAATGGGATTGATTCAGCACCCATCAGAGCACCTGTGTTCATTCTGTTTTGTCAGTGTTTCAGCCAGGGTCCTTGCAAAAAATGGGTAGCACAATCAAATGGGCTAAGTTGAGAAAAGTTTAATAAAAGCTTTTTTTTAAAGGGTGGATAGGTATAGATAAACCATAAGGGATAGTGCAAGATCCCTGGCCTATCACAAGTGGAGCTGGTACCACCTCTGGGCTTAAAGGGTCAGGGGAGGGAGTATTACAATCTACTTTCTTTTTCTACAGATTTGCCTATTCTGGACATTTCATGTAAATGGTATCATACTTTTGTGTTTGACTTCTTTCAGTTAACATATTGTTTTCAAGGTTCATCCATGTTTTATGCAGCATGAATCAATACTTCATTCCATTTTATGGCTAAGTACTATTCTACTGAATGGTTATACCACATTTTGTTTATCTATTCTTCAGTTGATGGACATTTAGGCTGTTTCTGCTTTTTGGCTATTATGAATAATGTAGCTATGAACTTTCTTGTGTACATTTTTTATAGATGAACATGTTTTCATTTCATTTTGAATTCTCTTGGGAAATAGCTAGGGGTGAAATTTCTGGGTCATATAATAATCTATGTTTAACTTTTTGAGGAACTGCCAAACTGTTTGCCACAGTAGCTGCACTATTTTACATTTCCACCAGTGATGCCTGAGGAGTCCAATTTCTCCACATCCATGCCAATTCTTATTTTCTGTTTTTTTTTTTGTTTGTTTGTTTATAGATATCCCAGTGGGGGTGAAGTAGCAACCCATTATGGTTTTGATTTGCATTTCCCTAATGACAAATGATGTTGAGTATTTTTCCATATGCTTACTGGCCTTTTGTATGTCTTCTTTGGAGACCTGTCTGTTCAGATACTTTGCCCACTTTTAAATTGGTTATTTATTATTGAGTTGTTGTAGCTACTTAAATTTAAATACATTAAAATTAAATAAAATTTTTAAAATTCCTTTGTCACACTAGCTACTGTTCAGGTGCTCAGTTTTCACATGTGGATAGTGGCTATGTTATTGTGTAGTGCAGCTATAGAGCATTTCCATCACTGCAGAAAGTTCTGTTGGACAGATCTGGCTTAGACCATTGTGACTGATCATTAGGCCTGGGAACATGGCTGCTCTAAACAAATTCAGTTTTTTTTTAAGTGAAGAAAAGATGAGGGGAAGGGTGTGGAATATAATTATAGAATGTTCTCAAGAAAAAAGAGTAAGATCTGCTGGTCCCAGAAAAGATGGATGTTTCCTTTATAGGTTGGTTTACTCTTTATTCCCTAAACGAAATTTGCTCAGCTTTGTCTCCCTATCTCTGCTCATTCTCCTCCTTTTCTCTCCTCTAACAAACCACAATCAAATAATTAGTCGCTTAGGCCTGCAGACTTCACTTCTTAAATATACTTTGACTCTATCCCTTTCTAAGTATCTCCATTGTCACTTAAGCAAGGTGTGTCTTAGTTTGGAGCACCAGAAAATGTCCCTTGAATCTCATTTTGAGTGCCTGGACCTGTGTCCAGTGGGACTTATGAGTATTTACAAGGGTAGAGCAGACAGAAGTGATACCATCAAAAGAGACTGACCCTTTGACAGCACATGCTCTAGTGACGTCCCATGGTGCGTGGGAGGGCACTGTGTAGGCTGTGTGTGAAGACAGTTCTCTTCCGCCTTGCCAGTAACACTGCAAGGGCAGAGGCCGTAGCTCGCATTGAATATCAACATTTTACATTGGTTTTGGGCGGTGTAATGGAAGAAGTGAGGAAACCTCATCCATTTTCTGAATCTAACGTGCTTAAACAGAAGGGACTGACTGAATCCAGGGCATTTGGAGTTCACTGAATTTGTCAAATTATTTTTCAAGTTTGTAGGGTTCAGGACTTCCCCAAATGTGTTTCACCAAGTGCTTTGTACACTGGTGTCTATTAAGGGAAATGTACTCTATATGTTTCTGATTTGTCTAATCTGAAATGATTAAAATGTTGTATTTCTGCAATCTCTAAAGTCCAGAAAGGTTTTTTAAAAATTTTTTGTCTTTTCTCTGGGACAAGATTAGTAGAAATAGCGATCCCGGTGATCACAAAAAGGCCCAAATTCACCCCCACATGCCCAGCACCAATAAGCTTTGGGCACAAGTATTTTCTGGGGTTTTTGTGCCAGCTGTTATTCTAGGGCAATTTAAGTGCATGTTTCTGATGTGCATTACACTTAGATCAGAAGGCTGTTTTTGAAAAACCCTGTTGTCTAGAGATTTCTTTTTTTTCTTTTTTTTTTTTTTTAGCAAAGCTTCTCAAGTCTTTTCTTAGAACAGGGAAATCTCTTTCTGACAAAGCCTAAATAAACTCTGGCATAAAAAGCCAGTTTAATAACCTAGTTTCTTTTGCCAAAAAAATTGCAAAAAGGAGAAAAAGAGAGCTGGAGGAGGAACCTATAAGGAAATGGGACTTGGGAGACAAATGGGCCAGTTGTAATGTATGGGTCTTATTTGGATCCTCATTAAAAAAATAACTTAGGGGAAGCAGGTGTGGCTCAATGGATAGAGCTCCGGTTTACCATATGGGAGGCCCCCGGGTTCGCTTCCCGGGGCCTCCTTGTGAGGGCAGGCCGGCTGGCCCGCAGGGCGCGGTAGGCTGATGCAGCAGGACCTCACAGCAAGGGGGAGATAAGCAGACACGGAAGAAACACACAGCGAATGGACACAGTAAAACACAAGCAGCAAGGGGGGGATAAATAAATAAATAAATAAATCTTAAAAAAAAAAAAAATAGAAGAAGAAAAGTAAAATATTAGGAAAAATATGAACACAGACTGATTATTTTTGATTTAAGGAATTAGTATTCTTGAATATGGTAATGATGTAATTTTTTTTTTTTAAAGATTTATTTATTTATTTGATCCATTTTAAGCCCCCCTTCCCCATTTGCTGTTTTGTGTCCATTCGCTGGTTAATTCTCTAGGTCTGTTTCATCTCTTCTCATCCTCCTCCTCCAGTCTTCACCAGGATTCAATCCTGAAGACCTCCGATGTAGGAGAGAGGTGTTCTAGCCATCTGCGCCACCTCGGCTCCTGGTTTTCAGAGCTTTCGGAGCATCTCGTCTTGTCTCTCTCCTTTCACGTCATCATCTTGCTGCCTGGCTCCCGAGGCCTGGCGGCTCACCGGCACACAGAGCCTGGCAGCCCATGTGCCTTCTATATATATATTTTTTTTATTTTACCGGGAGGTCCCAGGCATCGAACCCAGTTCCCTCCATATGGCAGACGGACGCCCAACCATTTGAGCCACATCCGCCCCCCTGATGTAATTATTTTTAAAAGCTAGCTCATATTTTAGAGGTATACACTGAATTATTTACAGAAAAATAATACAAAGTCTGGAATTTGTTTTTGAAAAATCAGGGAGGAGTATAGATAAAACAAGACTGGCCATTAATTGAAATTATCTGAAGTTGGGAGATAGATACATCTAAACTATTCTTTTTAATTTTGAATATGTTTCAAATTTACCATACTAAAAATTAGAAGAGAAAAAAAACACCGTTTAGAATCTCTGAAAATCCAGGAATAGTTTTCCCTTTCTTCATGAGCATTCCTCCCCTCCCCTCCCCTCTTTTCCTTTTCCTTTTCCTTTTTGTCCTTTCCTTTCCCTTCCCTTTGGACTTACAAGAAAAGAAAATCTGTCTCTCACATCAAGTTGCAGATATTCTTTCACTTTATTATCACAGCAACACAAGGCTTAGCACAAAGGCCTGGCACTTTATGGAAACCCAAATGAGTGTTGCAGACTGCCAGGGCCTGCGTTAACCTCTAAATAGTCTGATTCTGGGTTGAGGTCAAAACTCGACTAGACCACCCACCCCATGGCTACTGGTCCTTGTGATAACTTTTTTTTTTTTTTAGCCCTTACCACGATTAGAATACGAAGGATTTGGGTGCAGGTTAAGGATACTTCTTAACTTTTAATTATTAGTCCTCATTTTCAAAGAGGACATTAAGATCACGTTCTTTCTTTGTCATTGTTCGTGGTTTGGAGTGGGCTTATGGCTTTGAGATTGTGCTGTAAAATAGGTCTGATTTAATCATTGCCTGAAGAGAAATACATCAGGTCAGTGGATCCCAAACTAGGCTCAGAAATCAAGTCATGAAAATGCAAATTACCTGGAGAGGTTTTTCTTTTTTTTTAGTAAAAAGATGTGGAATTCTGATTCAGTGGGTCTTGGAAACAATTTAAAAATCTGTAAGCTAATCTGCTTTCCACATGATTCTCATCATCAGTGAGATTGGAGAGCTACTAGATTCAATGACTTTTAATAGATTGAAGGGATTCTAGTTGCTCAAGTAACAGATTTAGATTGTATTTACATATAGTTCTGCCTTATTTTAGTGGGCTTGGCAAGTGTTTTGTTGTTGTTACTGTTTTTATTTAAGGTGATTTGCTTCTTAGCACGGCCTTTGTATGTAGTAATTATTACATAAGCACTACGTAAATAAATGGTAAATACAAAAAGGAAAGTCAGGAAAAGGAAAGGCAACTAATATTTATTTATTGAGTGCCTGCTATTTTTGCAGGCTTAACTCATAATTTATATTTTCTCCTTCAATCTTTGTCATATCTCTGGAAAGCAGGTATTATTACCTGGTTTTTCATTCATTGAAATCAAAGCTCCGAGAAGTTCAGTATTATACCCAAAGTCACACAGGAAACATGTGGCTGAAGGGGAATTTGAACCCAGATTTATCTTTTTATTATGCCATACAGCCTTGGTGGACACTACACCCCATTTCTCAATTCTTTCTTGGTCCCAGAGGATTGTGTAACAGGAGTGGAAAATCAGTTTAGAGATCTGAAAACCAAATCAATCAAGCAGGCCCCCAGATTTCCTTTACTGAGCTATAACAGTGTGTTTGTTTTTCTCTGTCCAGTTGTGGTAAAGGGCCTGCTGAAAGCCTTTGTCACTGCTCAGAAGGCTGGAGTGTGATCACTGGGATATGGTTTGGCAAAGAATGTGGCAGCGGAAGGACGGAAGCCTCTTCTGGTTTGTTAGCCCATGTCTGATTTTTGTTTTTAACACCTTGTAACAGGCCTTAGAATGTTGGAGTTTTGTGCTGATGTGGACACCATCCAACAAGTTGGCTTTCTTTGATAGTGTGAAGATCAAAATGTCAGCTGGAAAGAAAAAAATCCACCAGTTGAGTCTAGGTACTTGCTGTCAATCACCTGACACGCTCAAGCAGCCTACCTACTGTTCACCCTTCCTGCAGCCTAAGTGCTTTCCCAGTCACTTTCTTCAGAGGTGATCCTTTTAAAAATAAATGTCTGATATTGTCCCTAACCATGTTAAATTCCTTCAGTGACTCCCAATTCCTTAAGGAAAAAGGTTGAGCTCCTCAGCATAGCATTTAGGATGCTTCCTGGCCTGGCCTGGCCCTGACTCTCTTGCTGTGTTTCCCACCCCTTCCCATTCAGGCAGGCCACACCACCTCAGGTCTCCAGATATGCCATGGATGCTCTGTTCTTTTACATCTCTCTGGTTCTTCCACCTGGAAGCATCCTTCCCTCTTTTACCTGCCTGGAACCCTCCTACTCATCCTTTAAATCCTGCTCCTCCACAAAATCTTCTCAGCTGTTCCTTCCCCTGCAAAACCATAGAATTTTGTCCCTGCCTATTTGCAGAATTACCGCATTGTCTGCCTTCTGACTAGATTAGAGTCTCCACGGAGGGTAGGTAATGTGGGTTTGTTTTCGAATTGTTCATATTTCTCACATGTAGTGCCCAGTACCTAGTAGACTCACAGACAGTGTTGAATAACCAAAAGAAAACATGAATGAAAAGGTAAATCAAGATGGTTACCATAATAGGTCAAACTTGAAAAGAAATAAGCCTATATGCTTAGCAGGGAATGTACAAGGATACTTGAAGACCTTGATGTGTTCTTCACCATGGAAATGTTGGAGTTGCCAACCACAGCCTTTGTCCTTGATGGCCTTACAGCCCATTTTAGAAAATAGAATCCATACATGTAAAGAATGAAAAAGAACCCCAGAGAAGCTATATAATTTTATTCTAAGTCATGTAGTGCTTTGCAGTATTTGATTTTTCCATTTGTTGTTGCCTGCCTCCCCCACTGTAATGTAAGTTTCCTGAGGGCAGGACTTTGTCTTGTCTACTATTGTATCTTCACACATGCCCAGTATATAATAGGTGTTTAATTTCATGTTTGTTCAGTGAATGAAGGAATGAATGGTTTACACTGCTCAGTGCTGTTCCAGGTCAAAGGAAGGCACAATCAATGTGGGCTGAAGTAGTCAAGGAGGCTTCACATATAAGCTGAGTTTATAAATACACTTGGGGTGGTGAAGGATTTAGGCTTTAATGTGTGGGCAGAAGAATTGGTTGTGGACTATAGATTGAAGAGAGTCAGAGTTTTAGATAGACATCTGGTATCTTGGACAGAATGTGGGTTTTAGAACCAGAGAGATCTAGGCTTAAATTGGGATCCTTTCAATTACTAGCTATGTGACAAGATCTCTGAGTTTCAGTTTCCTTATCCATAAATTGAGTTTAATAGTACTTTCCTTAGACTATTCCTCTGAGGAATAAAAATATCATATAGACAGCATGTAGCACAGTACATGGCAAATAGTAGGCCCTCAGTAAATGTAAAAGTGTATAAGTAAAATCTTATATATAGTGTGACTCATACCTGGAACACATGGATTATTTGCATGAGGTGGTTGAATTTGATTAAAATTCCACGATTATTACATGGCACAGAGCAATCAGAATTTTAACTTAGATTTCCGGATTTTTGTGGCTGTTTTCATGTACTCTGGAGATTTCTTTTACATTTCTATACTTTTTATTTTTACTTTCGAAAATTGGGGTGTGGTATGTGCCCTCAGCCTACTCATCTGGTACTCAGATCCACTTCCCCCTGCACACACACTAACACTACACTTTTGAAGAGAGTGCTTTTCTTCCTGGTGGGGGTGACATAGTGAGTTGAGGAGGGGAGATGAGAATGAACTTGCTGTTTTAGGAGCTACTTCTCCAGTAAAAAGTACATACCTTCAGACGTTCCTTCTGTTGTGCATGTGTGTTTCTCTGGCATTTATTTTTTTTTCCTGGAGAAATTCTTTAGTGTGTTTGTGGCAGCAGATCATTGAGTTTATTCACCCTACAGACATTGGTCTTAGAGTTCTCAGCGTGGGCATGCTTCTGGCCTCTAACTAATTCATCTCCCTCCTCTTATGCCATCTCTCCTTCCAGTGCTCTTCTGCCACACTCACTTCCTTTGGGTTCCTTGACTATGACTAGTTCTTTCCTGCCTCAGGTTCTTTGAATGTACCATTCCTTTTGATCAGAATGCGTTTTTCCTGGCTGTTTTCATCTTCAGTAGTCAGCTGGCTTTTTCTCCTGTAGTGATATTGGATCAAAACAACAGAATTGAGTTTCCACTGTCTGTTTTACATGATACCGAGAAATAATACTCGTGTTCACAATTCTTAAATTTTTTAAACCAGTGAAATTAAATATTTAATACATTTCAAATACAAAAATTGAGGAATATGTTACCAGGCTTTCCTCTGGGCACTACTGGTCGTACTGCTTTTTCCATTGATAAGACTGACATTGGAAAAAAGGTCAGGCAATACTTATACAGGCTTGGTTGTTATTATCCTGATTATTATTTTTTTAAAACCTCTTCAGGAGGCCAGGTATGTTGTAGAGTTGAGAGGAGTAAAAATCTTATAGCAGATATTACCACTTGCAAAAGAGAATTAATTCTCCTTTTCTACCCCACTCTCTTTTCCCTATCACACGTATTAATAAGCAACGAAAAAATTTCTTTTAATTCTCTCTTTTGAGGGAGGGCACATTTAGTATTCTGAGTCAGGAAAGAAGAGTCTTTAGCCACAGGGACAGCTGGGAACTCAGGTCCATGGAGGGCACCCAGGACAGAGGTGAGGAGGAGAGGCGCCTTCTTGTCTTTTGACAGCAGCTGGGGCTCTCTCTGCTTCCCTCCCCACAAAAATCCAGTTGGAACCAATGCATGCTGGGATTCTGCCTGGCAGACAAACAGATGGCCTCAGGCCACTGCTGATCTTTCCATGGCACCAACTGCATAGCCACTGCTTTACTCAGGACAGAATGAGATAGGAGATGGGGGAGGTGAGGATAGTTACCTTGTATTCCTCCCTGCAGTTCAAATGACTCATTTAGCTGTAGTTTAAATTTCAGTTCGGATTCCCTGTACTTGGAGAATTTCTTTTGCTTATGCTCCTGAGAACCACCAGACTTGGCCAAGAACATCTGTAAATCTGCATGTCTTTGTAACCAAAGCAGTTGGAAAAGATGCTTTCTTCCTCCCCCTCCTTCACCTGCCACAGAAGGGGCCTGTTGGAATTAGATTACGAGTAATTTGCTAAGTGCAGGCAGCCCCTCTGCAGCCCTGCAGAGGAAGACGATGAGGCTATCAGAGTACATTCCATTATTTCCCTGAGGATGCATTGGAAAACTCAGAGAGGCAGAGTGGGGGAAATAGCACTGATTGAGGAGCTAGGAGCTTTGTGTTCTGGGGTCAGAACTGTCACTTACTAGATGTGGGACCGTTGGCAAGTCATTTTACCTTGATGACCTTCTGCCTTCTAACATAGGGTGGTAGGACTGAATTGGAGATGGCAAATGGGTTACCTCTCATGCCAGTTTTGATTGATTGGAAGTTGCTGTCTGGAGCACAGTATGGAGAGTGGTTGGGAAACGCTATCTCAGCTGAGAAAGAACAATCAATTATAGATGTTTGCCAGATATATGGACTGGGGAGATGGGGGCACATGTGCCAGGTATTATGTGGCCATAAACTTGATGGTAATTTCTTCCTCTGTTGTTTTATGATTCCATGTTTCCTGTAGATGATTCTTCAGGGATCAAATAACATTTTCCAGTCTTAATATTTACCCAGGACTCTACTAATGATGGTGAGGAGCACATGCTTGTGCACACACACACCCTGATATTTATTGAGAGTTTACTATATTTAAGATTATATTATGGATAGATCCTAATGGATAGGGAAACTAAACCTCATAATGATTAAAAGACATGCCCAAACTCCCTCATCTAAAAAGTGATAGAGTTGGAATTTGAACCCAGATCTGTAAGCCTCCAGAAATCAAGTGCTGCTCAACGACTATCTAGTACTTCCCAATTGGGGCACACCTCAATAGAGATTATAATTAAATGTCAGTGTGTGTGGCATCACTTCTAAGTACACAGAGATCAGAAAGGCACTTGAGAGATTTATTAACTGCTATTTGCCCAACTCTTTTGAGCTTACAAAGTACTTTCAAAATAAATTGATCACATTCTGAGTGCTAATAACATATAAGGCCCTCTCCAGAATGTTTTACCAGGATGATCTCCTTTAAATTTCATATGAAATGACTGAGGCTTTGTGAGTTTGGCAGTTTGTCCCAAGGTCCTGTGGCTGGGATTTGAACTAAGGTCCATCCACCCCTGGAGTCTATGATGACACCTTTTGTGTACTAGTGAGTTCTGAGTGAAACATGAGGCAGGATCAGAGACTCCTTTGAATAAGAAAGGTATGTGTGAGGATCCCTCTCACTTATGTCTTTTCTCGTCTCCAGAACTTGGTGAAAATCTTGGTGCTTCCTTGTTACTGTAGGAAAGGAAGAAACCCTCCTGCTCTTTCTGTGCTCCTTTTTTTGGGTAGGGTGGAGGAAACTCCTCTGGTTTGGGAGTGCTCAGCAAACTGTTCCGAGTGGCAGGCCATGGTGAGATTGATACCAAGCAGCAGACAAATTCCTTTGGTTTCATAAAAACTGAAAACACAAAGGCAATCAATTATGATGCAATGAATAAAAAAATTATAGAGAAGTGACATGTCCGATAGGTGACCTAGAATAGTTTTTTTTTTTTTTTAGGAGGTACTGGGCATTGAACCTGGGACCTCATATATGGAAAGCAGACACTCAACCACTGAGTTACAGTCCCTCCCCAGATTTTTATAAAAGTAAATGTCCTAGGGGCCCCAATAAATGTAATTTCAATAATTCTGTTTCTTTTTATTAGCTTAGAAACTTAGAGGTTAAAAATAATAAATATCTAAATATACATGTAGAGATTTAAAATACATGTGAATATAGGAATCTTCAGAGGATAACTGGAATATTAATACTTCAGTGATCAATCCATTTGCCTTTTGTCCTTAGGTAACTTTGTATCTTTCCAATCAACTCAATTCATTTGGTACTATCGCTTTTCTTTTACTAAAACTAATAAGTTTGGGGATTCCATCAAAAGAGACTTGAAAATACAGCCTTCAGATTACAAATATTGGGGAATCTGGAATTTACATTTTCTAGGCTGAAGTAATTTGCTGGCAAAATTTGCTGTCTTGTCCCCACAACTCCACATCTCATTCTCCTCCAACATCCTTCTCTCCCCATTCGATTCCAGCACACACATGCATTCAAACTTGTTTCTGACTCTGTACTAATAGATAAAATAGGCCAAAATCAGCTAGGCTGGACCCCAGGTCTGTGTGGTTTAAATCTCATCAGCTTGGGAGATCTGAGGTAATGAGTGAGTGACATCAGGTGTAGATTTTGTTACACCCCTCTGAACTCAACCCACAGTTTGTTCTTTGATTCTTTTTACCCAACACCCTTGCCTGAGTTGTGTCCAATAAGTTTTATAGTTGCATGATCCTGTTTCAGAGCCAAGAGGAGATTTTTCTCTCTACTTGACTAAATGGTGCCGTAAGTCAAGACACTACTTCCTGTTCCCTCTTCACTCCTTAAGAGGTAAAAAGGAATTACCCCACGTCAGAAGCTGCTGGGTCTAGCATCCTCAGTTGTACATGTGAAGAGCTAATTTTCTGGTCCTATTTTAGAAAATTCAAAAATTAACTTGCTGAGAATTAGCCATAGTTGGGGGCTTTTTCTGCCCTGTGATCACTGAAGCTACCCTTTGATCATTCATTGCAGAGTCAACACCCACTTCCTTTTAAAACAGTATTGCTCTATGGGCCTTGAAAGCCTCATCTGAATGTTCTCTGTGGTGCATTTTGTGCAATCCACCCTGAATGTTTGTGTTAAAAGGGAATTAGTTTCATTTCCTTTTGATACAAAATCCCAGGTCGCTGAGACATTTTATATCATATTTGAAGACATGAATGGCTTTTGCAGGTGTCAGGTATGTTCATGAGTCCTGTATGCAGACTTGAGGTGGGGCCAGATCAGGGTTTTTTTTCAGCAACAATCTGTGATCTGAGAGAAAACTTGTTTCTGATAAGGTCTCGTTGCTTCTAGACATTTTTCCTATTGTGAAACTTGCCTAGCTATCTCTATTTTCCTGTGTGTGGGCATTTTATTTTATTTTATTTTATTTTTGGCTCTTGGCCCATAATAAACAGCAAAAGGAGATGGTGGAATTTTTTCATTTGTTATTAGAGGTGATCTGGATACAGTTTATATACCTGAGTCCCATTATAATGCAACAAAATATCATGCATCACTACTACTTCAAACATCAGCTCTCCACCCATGACTTAAAAATCTGAATGTCTGTGCTATGCCTCTCTGCTGAATAGCAAGTTTACCATTAGGTATTTCCACCTATAGGTCCATAGACACGCAGAATCATCTCATTGCTTTGCAATAAATTTGCTTTTCCTCCTGCGTTTCCTATCATTGGAAAGATGCTGTCATCCAGTTATTCAAACCAAGAACCTTGGTGGCATACCTTTCATATCCATTACTATTACCTAAATAATGGTCAAATTCAGTAATTTTACCTCATAAAAACTTTGGGATTCATTACCCTCCTAATATCACATTGGCTCCAGTTATACTTCATTTCTCCTAACTTCTACTCCACCCTACCTAAACACCTTCTAGTCCTCCAAATCCATATTCCATACCACCTCTACTGTTATCTTAAAGATACTTAACTATTTGAAACCTTTCAACAGTGTCCCACTGCCTACAAGATCAAGTATTATATGTAACACCCATTGTGGTCTAGCTGCTTCCTACTCTCTAGTCTCATCCTCTGCCACTGTCCTGGTAGAAGGAATCAGACAGCATGGACTTCTCACAATAATTTATTCTCTTTCAACCCATTGTGTTTTTGCATATGTTTCCTATGCCAGTAATCCCCTTTCTTCTGTATATATTATTTGGGTAAAGAGTTAGCTGTGACTTAAATAATAGAGCTTACTTCTTTCTCACATTACTGTCTGGAGATAGATGCTCTCCATAAGATCACCCAGGAACCCAGGCTTCATCTGCGTTGTTGCTCTGCTATCCTTGAATTGATGTCTCTGTCTGCATGATTCAAGGTAGCTTATAACCACAATCTCCTTCCAGGGAGCAGGATGGAGAATGAGTGAGTAAAGGACCTATCTTCTCCCCGTGAGGGCACATTCCAGAAGTTGCAAATTTCTCTGCTTCCTAATCCTTTGTGCTTCCCATCTATCTGGTACTTTACCTCTGTAGTAGTAGTAGTAGTAGTCATTGTGGTAGTATAGTAGCACATCTCTAGTAATAGTAATAGTAGAGTAGACTCATCTGCTTATATTTTAAAAGTAATTCCTGCATATATCCCCAAAAATTGGAAACAGGGACTTGAACAGATGCTTATACACATATCTTTATAGCCACATTATTCACAATAGCCAAAAGGTAGAAACAACACAATTGTCCCTCCACAGATGAATGGATAAACAAAATGTATTATATAGATACAATGGAATATTATTCAGTTGTAAAAAGGAATGAAGGTTTTATACATGCTACACATAGATGAACCTTGAAAACATTATGCCAAGTGAAATAAGCCAGACACAAAAGGACAAATATTATGTGATTCTTCCTATATGAAATATCTAGGATAGGCAAATTCAGAGACAGAAAGTAGATTGGAGAGGTACCAGGGGCTGGGGAATAGAGGAATGGGGAATATTTGCTTAATTGGTGCAGAGTTTCTATTTGAAGTGATGAAAAAGTTTTGGTAATGTATGATAGTGTATTAATCAGCCAAAGGGGTGCTGATGCAAAGTACCAGAACTCTGTTGGCTTTTATAAAGGGTATTAATTTGGGGTAGAAGCTTACAGTCACAAGGCCCTAAAGAGTCCAACTCAAGGTACCATAAGAGGTACTTTCTCACCCAAAGTCATTTGCCATGTGTTAAAGCAAGATGGCAGGCGATGTCTGTGAGGGTTCAGACTTTCTTCTTCCTCTTAAGGCACTGTGGTCCCAGCTTCTTCCAATCTCAGCTGTAGGCTGGTATAAGGCTTGTCTCTCTCTCCTCAGGGCTCATTTCTTTCTGGGCTCGGCTGCTCAGTTCTCTTTACTAGGTCAGCTGTAGACTATAGGCTAATCTTTCTTCCCGGAGCCTCAGCCATGTCTAATAAGCTGTCTCTCTTCCTCTGTGTTGTTCTTCTCTGTGTTTACTTCCGTGTGAGCATCTCTTTTATCCACAAGGGGGCTGGGACTTGATGCTGAGTTGCACTCTAATGACATTTGGATCAGAGCCCTCATCTTAACATAAGTTAATCAGACATCTCAGCTGAATCTAATACAATCAAAGGGTTATCAAGCCAGAGGAACTGACCAGTTTACAAACATAATCTATACTTCTTTCTGGAATTCATAAATAATATCAAACTGTGACAGATGTTGATAGTTGTACAAAATTGTGAGTGTAATTAATGCCACTGAATTGGACACTTAAAATGGTGAAAATGTCAAATTTTATGTTATATATTTTAACACAAAATTTTTTTAAAAAAAGAAAGAAAATGTACTCACCATGCTAAGTGCTTTGCATGCTTTATTTTATTTAATCGTTTCAATTATATGAGATTGGTAATGTTTATCATTCTCCATTCACATAATTTCCCATACTTAATTTCAGAAGAAACTGAAAGGATAACTGACCTGCCTTAGGTCATAGAACCAATAACTAATGGCAAAATCAGCATTTGAACTCAGACTTCAGAGTCCACTGCTAAGCTGTAGTGACTTAATCCAGTCACACTGAGTAAAAATTGTTTCTTTTTATTTTGAAATAATTTCAAACTTACCAGAAAATTATAAAATTACTATAAAAAACATGTAGAGAACTCCAATATACCCCCTACCAAGATATCCAGATTTACTGACTTTTAACATTTTGACATATATATTATGTAATTCTCTCTCTCTTTCCATATCTACCTATTTACCTATCCAGCTGCTAATTTTCTAAACATTTCAGAGTTTGGTTATATACACCATGCTCCTTGAACACTTATATTCCTGTATGTTTTGTGTATATTTCAGTACAATTATCAAGTAAGTTCAAGAAATTTATCATTGATACAAAGCATATGGTCTATATTCTCATTTTTCATTTATCCCAATTATATCCTTTTACACATTTTCGCCTCCATTTTTAAATCCAGTCTAATATTTTGTATTGAATTTGTTTCTGTAGTCTCTCTCTTGTTTTTAATTTTTGTAACATACATACAACATAAAATTTTCCATCTCAACCTCTCCCCCAAACATACAGTTCAGTGGGATTAATCACATTCACAATGTTGTGCTGCTGTCACCATCATCCATCACCAAAACTCTTCCGTTATCACAAACAGAAACCCTTCATTATGGTTCATTAACTCCCTATTTCCCTCCCCCCCACCCCCCACACCTGCCCTGGTAACCTTTACTCTATTTTCTGTTTCTATGAATTTGAGTACTCTAATTATTTCATGTAACTGGAATCATATAATCTCTGTCCTTTTGTGTCTGGCTTATCCTGCTCAACATGATGTCTGTTCTCAAGGTTCATCCATGTTGCCACATATATTAGTACTTCATTCCTTTTTATAGCGCAATAATATACTTTTGTATGTATATACCACATTTTGTTTATTCATCTATTGATGAACATTTGGGTTGCTTCCACTTTTCGGTTATTGTGAATAATGTTGCTCTGAACAATTGTGGGAGTCCCTGCTTTTAAATCTTTTGTGTATAGACCTAGAAATGAGATTGCTGGGTCATATAGTAGTTCTGTGTTTAACTTTTTGAGGAACCACCAAACTTTTTCACCATGGCTGAAAACCCACCTGCATGAAGGTTCCAATTTCTCCAAATCTTTCTAACACTTGTTATTTTCAGTTTAATGTAATAATAGCCATCATAGTGAATGTGAAGTAGTTTATCATTGTCGTTTTGATTTGCATTTCCTGTTGGTAATGATGTTGAGCATCCTTTCATGTACTTATTGATCATCTATAAATATTCTTTGGAGAAATGTCTATTCAAGTCCTTTGCCCATTTTTACGTTGAATTGTTTATCTTTTTGTTGTTGAGATATGGGAGTTATATATATCCTGGTTATTAAACCCTTATTAGATATACTGTTTCCAAATATTTTCTTTCATGCTTTGGGTTACCTTTTCAATTTCCTGGTAATGTCCTGTGATGCACAGAAGTTTTAAATTTTGATAAAGTTCATTTATCTATTTTTTGTTGTTGCTGCTCATGTTTTTGGTATGAATTCTAAGAATCCATTGCCTAGTACAGGGTCCTAAAGATAGTTCCCTATTTTTTTCCTAAGAATTTTATAGGTTTAGCCTTTGATTTATTTTGAGTTAATTTTCATATATGACCTGAGGTAGGGGTTCACTTTCATTCTTTTGCATGTGTATATCCAGTTGTTCCTGCACCATTTTTTGAAGAGACTATTCTTTCCCCACATTGAGTGGACTTAGCATCCTTATCAAAATCAATTGGCCATAGGTGTGTGGTTTACTTCTAAACTATCAATTCTATTCCATTCATCCATGTCTGTCCTTATGCTAGTACCATGATGTTTGGATTACTGTAGCTTTGAAATTTCTTTCCTCCAATTCTGGTCTTCATTTTCAAGATGGTTTAGGCTATTCAGTGCCCCTTAACCCTCCATATGAATATGATGATTAGATTTTCCATTTCTGCAAAAAAGGCTGTTGCAGTTTATTTTTTTTCCCCTGTTGTATTGAATCTGTAAATGACTTTGGGTAGTATTGACATCTTAATGATATTAACTTTTCCAACCCATGAGCACGGAATATCTTATTTAGGTCATCTTTAATTTCTTTCAGTCATGATTTGTAGTTTTTCTTATATTTCTTTACATCCTTGATTAAATTTATTCCAAGGTATTTTATTCTTTTATTTACTATTATAAATGGAATTGTTTTCTTTACTTCCCTTTTGGATTGTTCATTACTTGTAAATAGAAATACAACTAATTTTAGTGCATTGATCTTGTACTCCACCACTTTGCTTAATTCATTTAACTGTGGTAGCTTTCTTGGGCAATCTTGGGGATTTTCTACGTAGGGTCATGTCGTTTGCGAATAGGAATACTTTCACTTCTTTCTTTCCAATTTGGATGCCTTTTATTTCTTTTTCTTGTCTGATTGCTTTGGTTAGAACTTCCAGTACAGTGTTAAATAGAAGTGGTAAAAGCAGGCATCCTTGAGTTGTTCCTGATTGTAGGAGTAAATCTTTCAGTCTTTCACCATTGAGAATAGTGTTAGCTGTGGGTTTTTCACCTGTCTTTTATTATGTTGACGAAGTTCCCTTCCATTCCTGATTTTCTGGGTGTTTTTTCAAGAAAGCATGCTGGATTATGTCAAATTCCTTTTTGGTGTCAAGTGAGATGATCATAGGTTTTTTTTTGTTTTTTTTTTTTCCATTAAATTAATATGGTGTATTGATTGATTTTCTTTTAATTTTTTATTAAAGTATATCATTCACACACGAACATATATAAACAATAAGTGTATAGTAAAAGTTGTAAACTTAAAAAACAAACATGCATAACATCATACGGGGGACCCATACGTCACCCCTCCACCAACACCTTGCATTGTTTTGATGCATTTGTTATAAACTATGCAAGAGCATCATCAAAATATTACTACTAACTATAGTCCATATCTTGCATTTGGTGTATTTTTCCCCCAACCCACTCTATTTTTTTAAACAAATCAATTTTATTAATACATATTAATAAAGCATACAATTTATCCAAAGTGTACAATCAGTGGTATTTGGTATAATCACATAGTTGTGCATTCATCACTTCAATCATTATTAAAGCATTTTCATTATATCAATAATAATAAACAAAAAACAGACAAACAAACAAGGAAATGATTTTCTTATGTTGAACCTACCTTTGCATTCCTGGAATAAAACCCACTTGATCATGACATTTATTTCTTTTAATGTGCTGTTGGATTCAATTTGCATTTATTGCAAAGGGATATTAAATTTTTGCGTCTATATTCATAAGGGATATTGGTCTGTAATTTTCTTTCCTTGTTGTATGTTTATCTGGCTTTGGTGTTAGGGTAATGTTGCCTCATAGAATGTTAGAAACTGTTCCTTTCTCTTCATTTTTTTTCTGGAAGATTTTCAGCACGGTTGGTGTTAATTCTTCTTTGAATGTTTGCTATAATTCACCAGTGAAGCCATCTGCTCCTGGACTTTTCTCTGTTCAGGGGTTTTTGATTATTGATTCAGTCTCTTTATTTGTTATTGATCTGATGAGATCTATTTCTTCTTGAATCAGTATAGGTAATTTGTTTCTAGGAATTTGTCTATTTCATTTAGATTACCTAATTTCTTAGAGTACAATTGTTCATAGTATCCTCATATTGGTGGTGTTTATTTCTGTGATGTTGGCAATAATGTTTTGCCTTTCATCTCTGATTTTATTTTCTTCTTCTCCTTTTTTTTTTCTTTGTCCGTCTAAGGCTTTATCAGTTTTATTGATATTTTTCAAAGAACTGACTTTTGATTTCAGTGATCCTCTGTATAGCTCTTCTATTCTCTATTTCATTTATCTCTGTTTACTTTGAGAATAATTTGCTCTTCTCTTTCTAGATCCTCTAGGTGTAAGGATACGTCACTGATTTGAGATCTTTCTTCTTTTTAGTGTATGCATATACACCTATAAATTTCTCTCTGAACCCTGACTTAGTTGCACCCCATAAGTTTTGGTATGTTGTGTTCTAGTTTTCATTCATATCAACATATTTTTTAAATTTTCCATGTGATTTCTTCTTTGACTCAGTGGTTAAGAGTGTGGATTTGAGTTCAATGTATTTTTTAAATTTCCAGTTCTCTTCCTGCATTAATTTATAGCTTTATTCCACTGTGCTCAAAGAAGATACTTTGTATGATTTCAATCTTTTAAAATTTGTTATTTTGTTACCTAAGATGGTCTGTCCTAGAGAATGATCCATATGCATTTGATAAGAATGTGTGTTCTGATGTTGAAGTGTTCTACATATGTCTGCTAGGTCTGGTTGGTTTATAGTATTGTTGCAGTCCTCCATTTCCTTATTGATGTCCTGTCTATATGTTCTATCCATTATTGAAAGTGGATATATTGAAGTCTCCTACTACTCGTGTAGCACATATGATCTTTGGGGGAAAAGCCTTTTTCTCCTCAATGTTTAACTAAAAACATTAAAAAACAAACAAACAAACAAACAAAAAAACTACAGTGTGTTTTTTTCCCCAAGTGAGGCATTATTATTGCAGTATGTTTGCAAAATCAGGTGTATAGTATAGTATATAAAAGAGGCTACTTTCTACAGCATAGGCCTCTTCAATGAACAGGGGTTGTTCACAACTGCTAACTTCTTGGCTCCTGCGAGATTGTGAATGTGCAATCATAAACCATGTGCAGTTCAGCAGTCACCTTTTTGTCCTTCAGAGTTTTCATTACTGCCTTCTTTTGTATTTAGTTGATCTTTCAGTGAACCCTTTAGTATCTCTTCTCATTTCCATCTTGTATATTTTTCATATATTTTCTTTGTGGTTACCGTAGTGTTTAAAGTTAAAATATTAAATCTGTAGCAATCTTTTTTTGATTTGATACCAACTTAACTTCAATAGCATGAACAAACTATGTCACTCTACCCTGCTGTCTCCCACTTTAATGTTATTCTTGTTACAAATTAAATCTTTATACGTTGTGTCCAAAACCTTAGATTTATCATTACTTTTTATTCATTTGCATTTTAGATCCTATAGGAAGTGAAAAGTGGAATTACAAATAAAAAATTCATTAGTCCTGGCATTTATATTTACCCATGTTGTTACCTTTACTGGAGGTCTTTATTTCTTTATGTAGCTTCAATCTCTTTCCTTTCAACCTGAAGGATTTCATTTAGCATTTTTTTATTGTGCCAGCCTAGTGGAGACAAGCTAACTCACTCAGCTTTTGTTTGTCTGTGATTTTCTCAGTCTTTCCCTCATTTTTAAAAATACAGGGTATTTTTTGGATATAGAATTCTCAGTAGATAATTTTTTTAAAAATGTTCAGCTCTTTAAATATGTCATCCCACTGCCTTCTTGCCTCCATGTTTTGTAGTGATAAATTGGCACTTGATCTTATAATCCCTGAGAATCCTTTGTACATGATATATTGCTTCTTTCTTGTGGCTTTCAGTATTCTCTCTTTGTCTTTGGCATTTGACAGTTTGATTTTAAAGTTTTTTTTTTTTGGTGTTGGTCTCTTTGAGTTGAACCTGTTTGGAGTTTGGTAAGCTTCTTGGATACTCATGTCTTTAGTTAAATTTGGGAAATTTTTAGCCATTACTTCTTTGAATATTTTTCCTTCCACTTTCTCTCTTTCTTCCTTTGGGATGCTCATAATGTGTATATTGGTATACCCACAGGTCTCTTAGGCTTTGTTGGCTTTTCTTTCTTTTTTCCTTTCTGCTCCTCAGAATGAGTACTTTCAATCTTCTTATGTTCAAGTTCAGTGTTTCTTACTTCTGCCAGCTCCAATCCTCTGTTGAATTCCAGTAGGAAATGTTTTGTTTCTTTTACTGTGATCTTCAGCTCTGTTTGGTTCCTTTTCATGGTTTCTATCTCTTTATTGCTATTTTCTTTTTTTCATCTATCTTTTTCCTGATTTACTTCAGTTTTTTGTCTATTTTTTCCTTTAGCTTTTTGAACATTTTTAGACACTTTTAAGAAAGTGTTTACCTGATATTTCCAGAGTCTGGTAGTCCTCATTGTTGGTTTCTAATGTTTTTATCTTGCTCCTTGTAATCTTTTTTTGCACACTGAACGTTTTAATATTTAATGTGTTATCTCTGGAATTTAGTCACTGAGTTCCATAAACTTGTACCCAGCTAGTGTTATGACAGAGATTTCCTTGAACACCAGGATCTAACAACAACAAAACCAAAAAAGAAAAAACCCTTTCCCACTCTTTGAAGATTAGCCTGTACAAGCCATCTACTTCAGAGCTTAACCTGCCTAACAGTGAGTCTAAAGAACCCCTTACGTTGAAAGCATAGGTCTTCCACAGGCTTTTCTGAGCATGTGTCTTGTTCTGGATATGCATTTATAGCCTTAGGAATTCCCCCATTTTCAAGGATTTGAATGTCCCTTTTGCCCTAGGAATTAGTCTTTACTTCTCCTCATGGGTGCTATATTGAACATTTAAAAGCCAGTAATCCTTTGCCTCAGGATGCTGCAATTTGTTTCTTTGCCTACGGTGTTTTAGCTTCCCTGTAAGCCACCACTCTTGTAGAGAAGTTCTGGGACAGTGAGCCTGTAACAAGTGTCTTGGTTGTTTAGTCTGCCACAGACATAAATGCACCCCAGAATTTGCACAAGGATTACTTTCCTTCCTTCAGAACCAGGTCCAGGGACATGCACTGGGAGTGTGAGCTGACTGTGTGTCAAGTCTGGGACGGGTTGGGGCAAGGGCCGTCAAGGGTATTGTAAGGTATTCCTACCATTTTTTAAATTGATTGCCTTTTTCTTGGTTCGGTACTTACCCAGTTACTGACTGTTTTGGGGAGTTCTGAAAAAGATGGTTCTGCCAATTTCTGATTGTTGTTTTAAGCTTCTAGTGTGGGGGATGGAATCACTCAACCATATAGGTGACCTGCCTGCCTATCGATGATTGTTTATGTGATCAGTCTCCTACTAGATAGACTTCTGGGAAGAAAATGGCTTGTCTTATTCACCTTTGTATTTGTACAGTTTAGCACAAATCTGGGCATATGGTTGGCAATAAGTATATATTTTATACATCTAAATCAGGGTTTCTTAACCCAGCAGTATTGACATTTTGAGCCAGGAAATTCTTTATTGTGGGTGCCTGTCCTGTGCATTGTTTGATGTTTAGTAGTATTCTAACCTGTTTCCATGCAGTCCCACTTTGGGATAACAAAAAATGGCTCGACATTGTCAGTCATCCCTAGGAGGCAAAATTACCCCTTGTTGAGAACGACTGATCTAAATTAAAAGAATATCTGGGATCCTTGAGTATTTCATTTCCAAAAAGGGCGTTGTTTTTTTTGTTTTTGTTTTTTCTCCTAGGATGGGCCTGGTGGTAAGGCTGCAAGATCTCTCAAGGATGTTGATGTATTTTCCAGGCCTTATTGTGTCTGGAACACAGATTGAGGGCTTAAAACCCTTGCAGGTTGTTTATGGTAGCTATGATGATTTCTTCAACTGTGCCAAGCCTTCACCTCTGGAGGTAGCTCTTGCTGGAACATGCAAAACTGGCTGTTTGGCCTGGTACCATGTGGCAAAATCTCATTGCTTAAAGCAGGGAGCAAGTTCTATTTACTGATTTCCTTTTTTTTTTAATTAAAAAAAAAAAATTATCCCCCCTCTCTCCAAGATGGTTCTCTCGTCTGTCTGCTCATTGCTTGCACACCTTCTCCCGGAGGCACCGGGAACCGAACCTGGGACCTCCCACATGGAAGGTGAGTGCCCCACAGCCTGAGCCACAGCTGCTCCCCACGGACTGTGGCATCTGCTGGCTTGTGGCATCTACTCGTTAGGCATCTGCTTGTTGTGGCAGGTGCAGTGTCTAGCTTGTTGCAGTGGGTGTGGGTGTCTGCTTGTCTTCTTTAGGAGGCACCGGGACCTGAACCCGGGACCTCCCTTGTGGTAGGCAAGTGCCCATCTGGTTGAGCCACATCCGCTTCCCCTGATTTCCTTTTGTATTTCCTTATGTGTCACTGGAGATGTATCTACCCTGGCAAGAACTGTGTTCGAATCACAGGTATCTTGTCCTCCCCAGTCCCATTGTCATGATTTTCTTGCTGTCTAAGCAAGTCTAGGTTATTTTACCCACAAATACCACCCATGATAGTGTCTATAGCATGTTTCAATGAGAAAATTTTATCTTTTTTTTCCATGAAGGGGTTAGGCTTTTCTTTCTAGTTGTGGTAGTTTGAGGCTTTTATGGATCCCAGGAAAAATCATGTCCCTGGAGCTGGTCCATTCCTATGAGTGTGAACCTTTTGTAGGTGGGACCTGCCTTTTGATTAGGTTACTTCAGTAGGACATGACCCAGGGTGGGTCTTAGTCCTCTTACTAGAGTCCTTTATAAATGCGATGAATACAGAAATAGGGGGCTACAGAGACACACAGGAGCTAAGAGAGGAACCTGCAGAATCTGAAAGAGAAAGCCACCAATGGAGCAGCCAGAGGCTGAAAGCAACATAGCCAGGAGGAAAAGGCGGAGACCGGCAGACTCCATTGTGCCTTCTCATTAGAAAGAGGGTCCATGATCACCCACAGCCAGTCTTTGGGGAGAGAGTGTCACCTGATGATGTCTTGATTTGGACACTTTTCTCAGCCTTGTAACTGTAAGCTTGTAAGCCAATAAACCCCCATTGTAATAGCCAACCCGTTTCTGGTATATTGCTTGGCAGGCTTTAACAAACTAAAACTGTACCTTTATTGGTAACAAGAGACATGACTTTGAGATCCACTATGTATTAGCTGTGTCTCTTTGGGCAATAGACATAGCTTCTTTCAGCCAGAGAATTTTTTCTCTACAACATAAATTAACCTGCCTGTCCTATCTTCCTCCACAGGGTTATTATAAGAACAGAATAAGATAATCTGTGTGAGAGGCATAGACTCCCTAGTATGTTACATTATCAGCACACCTTTTGCACCTATGGTAACTGTGCAGTGATGACATTCATGGGCACTGGATTATAAGTTCATTGAAGGCACACTCTCTGTCTTTTTCTCCCAGTATCTGGGACCTAAAAGGTATTCAATAAATATATGGTGAATGACTATAAGAAACGAAAAATTATAAATTCAGACTCTGTAGTCCGTTGCCTCAAGTAGAGGCTGGGGAAATGGGACTTGCTGTATGGCTTATGTGTCATTAGTATTTGTGACAGACATTCTAAGCAAAAGCATTTTAGTGCTTCGCCAGATGTTTAGTTGGTGTCACAAACTTAGGTGCCTGAAGAGGTAATATACTCTTACGACTCTGGTACATATTAGACAAGATGGGGGTTGAGGAGAGGAATCCTTTGGAACTGAGGAGGACGTGCCCAGCCTAAAGGCATTCATAGTCACATGTTTTG
>JAQZBX010010688.1:0-43937 GCA_029593785.1 Cabassous unicinctus
ACCATATTTGTGTTTCCCATGAGGTTTTACTATCTTATACAGTCCCATGTTTCATTAGACTTTCCCTTTCAACCACTGTCATACCCATACAATAGTACTGCTAGTTACAAACACCGTGATAGGCTTTAGCCATTTCTATTCATTTCCAAAGATTTACAAACAACCTTTTTTACCAATTTTGCACAGATTAACCCTCAGCTTTCCATTCTCTACCCTCCTTCTATCTTCTGGTGACCTATATTCTAATTATTAACTCCATGAGCTTATACAATATATTTAGTTCATAATAATGCAATCATACAGTATTTGTCCTTTTGTGTCTGGCTTGCTTCACTCAACATAGGGTCCTCCAGGTTCATCCATGTTGTCATATGTTTCATGACTTCATTTCTTCTTACCGCTGTATAATATTTCATCGTGTGTATATACCACAATTTGTTTATCCTTTCATCAGTTGATGGACACCTGGGTTGTTTCCAACTTTTGGCAACTGTGAATAGTGCCACTGTGAACATAGGTGTGCAGATGTCTGTTCGTGTCTCTGCTCTCAGTTCTTCTGGGTATATATTAATACCTAGTAATGGTATTTCCGGGTCCCATGGCAAGTCTATATTCAACTTCCTTAGGAACTGCCAAACAGTCCTCCACAGTGGCTGTGCCATTCTACTTCCCACCAACAGTGAATAAGCATTCCTATCTCTCCACATCCTCTCCAACATTACAGTTTTCCAACTTTTTAATAGTGCCCAGCCTAATAGGTGTGAAATGATATCTCATTGTACTTCTGATTTGCATTTCCCTAATCGCTAGTGATGTTGAACATTTTTTCATGTGTTTCTTTAACATTTGTTTTTCTTCTTTGGACAATTGTTTTTTCAAGTCTTTTGCCCATTTTAAAAAATTTATTGAAGTATATTACTCACACATAAACATAAATAAACAATAAGTATATAGTAATAGTTGTAAACTCACAAAGCAAACATACATACCATCACACAGGGCTCTCATACCTCACCCTACCACCAATACCTTGCATTGCTGTGAAACATTTTTAACCAGTGATTTAAGAGCATCCTCAAAATATTACTACTAAACAAACTATCTTATATTTGTTGTAGTTTCCCCAAACCCACCCTATTATTATTATTTTTATATCATTTATACATGAATATACATAAACAATAAATGAAGGGAAAAGTTGCAAACTTAACAAAGCAAACAAGCATAACATCATACAGGGCTCCCATACATGAACCCACCACCATCACCTTGTATTGTTGTGAGACATTTGTTACAAATTATGAAAGAATATCGTCAAAATCTTGCTACTAACTATAGTCCATACCTTACATTTGGTGTATTTTTCCCCCAACCCACCCTGTTATTATTTTAAAAAATATATATTTTTATTACAGAAGTTGTAAACTTACAAAACAATCATGCACATGTACAGAATTCCCATACAACAGCCCTCTATCAACACAACACATGGTGGAATATTTGTTACAGATTATGAGATGCCATTATCAGACTATTACCACTAACCATGATCCATAGCGTACATTTGGCACACTTTTTCCATACTCCCCCATTATCAACCCAGTACATCTTTGGCATAGATGCATGAATTCTACAGTATTGCTGTTAACCACAGTTCATAGGTCAATCCAGTTGTATTTTTTCCATGCTTCCCTACATTCCCACTACCCTGCAATAGTGATGTACATCTGTTCTAGCTCACAAAGGACACTCTTGCATCAACCACAAATCTCATCCACCTCTGGGTTTACTGTGTTATTCAGTCCCTAGATTATTCTCTAGCTTTCTTTCAATTGACATTTATATCACTAGACTATCCTTTCCAGCCACATCGCCATTTATAAACCAGCTGTTACTCACTATAATGTGTTACTGTCAACTCCATACATTTCCACATTTTAACAGTAAGGTTAATTAAAAACTTCTACATACTTTAAGCATCAGTAGTCCATCTCAGTCCTCCTCTTATCTCCTTTAAGAATCCACCACCTACCACCAATCTTGAAGATGTTTTCCTACATTTTCTTCTAGAAACTTTATGGTTCTTGCTTTTATATTTAGGTTTTTGATCCATTTTGAGTTAATATTTTTATAAAGTGTGAGATAGGGGTCCTCTTTCTTTCTTTTGCTATGGATATCCAATTCTCCCAGCACCATTTGTTGAAAGTACTTTTCTGCCCGAGCTGGGTGGGTTTGACAGACTAGTCAAAAATCACTAAACCATAGATGTGAGAGGGTCTGTTTCTGAACCATCAATTTGGGTTCCATTAGTCTATGTGTCTATCTTTATGCTAGTACTATGGTGTTTTTACAACTATATCTAGGTAATATGATTTAAAGTCTGGAAGTGAGAGTCCTCCAACTTCTTTCTTCCTTTTCAAGATGTTTCTGGCTATTTGGGGCCCCTCACCCTTTCAAATAAATTTGATAATCATGTTTTCCATTTATTTAAAAATTGCTGGTGTAATTTTTATTGAGATTGCATTGAATCTGTATGTCAATTTGGGTAGAATTGACACCTTAATGATGTTTAGTCTTCTAATCTGTGAGCATGAAATGTTCTTCCAGTTATTTAGTTTTTTTGTTTTTTTTTTTTTAATTTCTTTTAACAGTGCATTGTGGTTTTCTGAATAAGTGCTTTACATTGTTGGCTAAATTTACTCCTAAATATTTGACTCTTTTAGTTGCTTTTGTAAACAGAATTGTTTTCCCTGACTTCCTCCTCAGATTGCACATTACTAGTGTCTTTTAAAGTCTATTTCATCTAATATAAATATAGATACTCTGGCTTACTTTTTTGTTGTTACTGAATGCATGGAATATCTTTTTCCAGCCTTTCACTTTCAATCTATTGGTATCCTTAGGTCCAGGGTGAGTCTCTTGCAGACAACATATAAGTGGCTCATATTTTCTTATTCATTCTGCCAGTCTGTGTCTTTTGGTTAGTGAGTTTAATCCATTAACATTCAATGTTATTAATGTAAAGGCAGTTCTTATTTCACCCATTTTGACCTTTGGGTTTTATTTGTCATATTATCTTCAACACTCTTTTGACACTTTTATTTACTTTTACTAATATAATCTTCACTTCTAGACTCTCTTCCAAGCCTCTCTCTCTTGTCTTTTCTTTTCAGACTGTAGCACACCCTTTAGTATTCCCTGCAAAGCCAGTCTCTTGGTTACAAACTCTCTAAGTTTCTGTTTATCTGTGAATATTCCAAACTTGCCCTTATATTTGAAAGACAATCCTGCCGGATATGAGATTCTTGGCTGGAAGGTTTTCTCTTGCAGTATCTTAAATATATCATACCATTGTCTTCTTGCCTCCATGGTTTCTGATGAAAAATCGGCACTTGATCTTATTGGGTATCCCGTATATGTTATGCATTGTTTTTCCCTTGCTGCTCTCAGAATTCTCTCTTTGTCTTTGGCATTTGAAATTCTGATTAGTATGTGTCTCAGAGTTGCTCTATTCAGATTTATTCAGATGGGAGTATGTTGTGCTTCTTGGACATGGATATCTATGTCCTTCAATAGAGTTGGGAAATTTTCTACCATTATTTCTTCAAATATTCCTTCTGTGCCTTTCCTCTTCTCTTCTCCTTCTGGGACACCCATGACACGTATGTTTGCACATCTTTCTTGCTGTTGTTTAGCTCCCTGAGGCCTTGTTCAATTTTTTCCCATTCTTTTCTCCATCTGCTCTTTTTTATTTTTGCTTTTGGAGGTCATTTCTTCATGCTCACCAATCCTTTCTTCTGCCTCCTCAAATCTGCTGTTATATGATTCCAGTGTATTTTTAATTTCATTTATTGTGGCTTTCATTCCCATAAGACCTGCTATTTTTCTATGTGTGCTTTCAAATTCTTCTTTGTGCTCATCCTATGTCTTCTTAATATCCTTAATCTCTTTAGCCATCTCATGGAATTTATTAAGGAGATTTGTTTGAACATCTATTATTAGTTGTCTCAATTCCTTTACATCATCTGGAGGCTTATCTTGTTCCTTTAACTGGGCCATATCTACCTGTTTTTTGGTATGGACTGAAATTTTTTGTTGGTGTCTTGGCATCTGGCTTACTAGATGTATTTATTCTGGGTGCAGTTTCTCTCTTTATTTGGGGGCTTTCTTGCCCTTTCTCCCTTGCTGGTTTTGTAATACTTTTTGCCCACTTTTTAATTGGGTAGTTTGTCTTTTTATTTTTGAGTTGTATGATCTCTTTGTATATCATGGATATTAAGCCCTTATCAGATATGTGATTGCCAAATATTTTCTCCTATTGAGTCAACTGCCTTTTCACCCTTTTGACAAAGTCTTTTGAGGTGCAAAACTGTTTAAGTTTGTGGAGGTCCCATTTACCTATTTTTTCTCTTGTTGCTTGTACTTCAGCTGTAAGGTTTAAGAAACTGCCACCTACCACAAGATCTTTAAGATGTTTTCTTATATTTTCTTCTAGGAGTTTTATGGTTGTTGCTTTTATGTTTAAGTTCTTTATCCATTTTGAGTTAATTTTTGTATAAGGTATGAGATAGGGTTCTCCTTCTTTCTTCTGGATATGGTTATCCAGTTCTCCCAGCACCATTTGTTGAATAAGCTGTTCTGGCCCAGCTGGGAGGGCTTGACATCCTTGTCAAAAATCACTTGACTGTAGATGTAAGGGTCAATTTCCGAGTTCTTGATTCAGTTCCATTGGTCAATGTGTCTGTCTTTATGCCAGTACCATGCTGTTTTTACCACGGTAGCTAAGTAATAAGCTTTAAAGTCAGGAAGTGAGAGTCCTCCAATTTCATTCTTCTTTTGTAAGATCTTTTTGGCTATTCAGGGACCCTTACCCTTGCAACTAAATTTGATTATTGGCTTTCACATTTCTGCAAAAAAGGCTGTTGGGATATTTATTGGGATTGCATTGAATCTGTAAATCAGTTTGTGTAGAACTGACATTTTAACAATATTTAGTCTTCCAATCCATGAGCATGGAATGTCCTTCCATTTATTTAAGTCTTCTTCAGTTTCTTTTAGCAATGTTTTGTAGTTTTCAGAATACAGGTCCTTTATATCCTTGGTTAGGATTATTCCTAAATATTTTATTGTTTTAATTGCTATTATAAATGGAATTTTTTTTCTGATTTCCTTCTCAGATTGCACATCAGTAGTATATGAAATGCTATTGATTTTTGTATATTAATCTTGTATCCCACCACTTTGCTGAACTTGTTTATTAGTTCTAGTAGCTTTGTTGTGGATTTTTCAGGCGATTCTAGATATAGCATCATATCATCACTGAATAGTGAAAATTTTACTTCTCTCTTAACTATTTTGGTGCCTTTTATTTCTTTATCTAGCCTAATTGCTCTAGCTAGAACCTCTAGCACAATATTATATAACAATGGTGACAGTGGACATCCTTAGGACAAAAATTTTGAACAGTGCCTGGCACACATTAAGTATTTAATAAATATGTGTTGAATGAATATTTTTTAATTTTGATAATGAAAAAATTACATAAATTTATGTAAAGAGTGACTCTGAACAGAAGCTTAGAATCCCAGCTGAGAAAACAATTGTGCTGGGTAACATCAAGAGAAAAGCAAAACAATGCATGTGACCAATTTTTGTTTCATGGTCTTGAAGAGTTAAATGGAGAAATAATGCCAGTATTAATCTACATATCAGCATGAATTATAGCTCCCTTCACGTTCTCTCCTTGCTCTCTCTAGCATCTCTAAAAGGATTTAGTCGTTTGGGTATTTTAACAAAAACTGATATCACGCTGGCATTACAGCACAATTTTTTTCCCCCAAAAAGAAAACTGTTCAAAAGACTGAAGGACATTTAACAGGTTTCTGAGAGAAAGAATAGTTCACGGAGATTTTTAATATAGACACTTGCCCCTTCATTTCCAAGTCCCACCTGAAAACCCCACCGAGATCTTGCCATTCCAGGCCCTGAGAAGCAATGCAGAGGAATTTCTGTAACTTAAAAAATCCTGGAAATTATTGTTACAGCACATCTTTTCTCAACTACTGTTCACACTGGCTGATGAACAGCATTCCCGAGTTCTCTAGTGAGCAGAGCCAAACAAGTGACTTCAGACTTCAAAGTCCCAGGAGCGATTTCGGCCTGGCTTTGAACTTTCCCAGGGGCAAAATTATCCTCATACAGAATACATCACAAATCCCAGTGATGACTGTCTCTTTCCCCATTTTAAGAAGGGTCAAAAAGCCAAACGCTATATGCCTCCTTCCAAAATCCACTAGCTCCCACAGCATCGGGCTCTGTGCTCATTTCTTGCAAAATATGTTGGACACGGTATCCCCAGAGTCCCCCTCCACACATTTTGAGTCAGCAAATGTAATGATGCAGTTGTCTCCCCAAATTAAACATTTACAAGGATTTGCAGAGAAAAAGGAAAAATATGACTTGCCCTTGACTACCCTTTTTAAAGGCCACTGTAAACAAACTTCTTGGAGCATAGTTAAACTGTATGTATAGGACAAAGAGATAAATTAGTCATTCCAGGGAAAACTAAACCATTAGGTTAAGTGAAAAATAATACTAATGGAACCAGTTTTAAAACATCAATAATGGGCTAATAGGCTAAATTATAACTGGTCAATATGTTAAAATGTGAGAGTGCCCTACTTGGAGAATGTTATGTAGACAAAAGCTTTTATTAAAACACACTGCCCAGTGTCAACGTGTTTAGCTGTAGGATGCTGCTACCACAGAGCTTGTGCAGAGTGTCATGTGTGAGTCAGGGGGACAAAACGTAGCACCCCGTGCTGCCCCCGAGTCAAATCCATTTTTGCTGTCTTCAAAGTGCTGTCTTTCTTATGGCTAATGGCAGCGTGGCCTTGAGCTTTCCCTGACACCATCAAGGGGGAGCTATAAACCACGGGTGCCCGGGGTTCGGAGAGTGCTCAGCCAGCCAGAGCTGTCTTCAAGGTGAGGACGGCACACCATATAGCATAGTTATGTGCCCATGTTTCCTCCTGCATCGCAGAGGATGGGAGAAAGCATTGACCTTGAGAATGCATGTCTCATAATGCAGGAGGATTTAAAACTCCTTAAAAACTTCATGTGCAAACTGTGTGTGTGTGCTGTATAAGAAAAGATACAGTATGGTGTCCTACTTAGAGTAAAATATTTGGCTAATCAAGATTACAACATATGCGCCACAGAGAATATTTATTTCCAAAGTATTTTTATTGCTGTCAATGACAACAGGCAACATGCATTCCGTACAAATTATGTGCCAGGTGTTTGTGCATTTATTGGCTTATTTAATTCTCACAAGAAACTTTCCAGCTAGAAGTGATTACCCATAAGAGAAAGATGAGGAAAATGAGGCTGAAAAGTCAGAGCTAGGAAAAGGTTCAAGTCTGCACCGAAGCCTATTTTATACACGAAAATAAAATGAGCTAAATATTGAAATCATTAGGGACAGATTTTGATCTTTCTTTGATGATTTTTAAAATAATGTTCTTGCAGTGACTCTGAATTTATATTTTCCAGTGACCACATGATAGATGTATAAAAATAAAGGTATTAAGATTTCCAATCATGAGAATTATGAATAAGTTCATTTTATTCTTTTTGAAATTTTTTAATTAAAGTAACATACATATAATGAAAATATCCCATTTTAACCACTTTAGGCGCACAATTTGGCAATATCAACTACATTCACAACATTGTGCTGCTATCAGCACTATGCATTACCAAAACTTTTCCATCTCCCCAAACAGAAACTCTGTACCCTTTAAGCAATAACTCCTCAACCCTGGTATCCCATCTCTACTAGTACACTGATTGCATATTTACAAATGCAACAACACACGCAAATAGACCAGGTAATTTTGGGGTGGAATTCATGCACTGCATCACATCTATAGCCAATTTAAAATAGTTTTTACACATCAAGTAAAGAGAATAAGCCCTGTATTCATCAATTAATAACAAGTGCTTCTCTACACACGATAAAAACTTTCAAAATAAAAATCTACCTTTACTTTAAAATCTTTTTCTATTTTAAAAACTGTAAGCAGAAGTAATTTTTGATGGAGAACAAAGAGAATCTCTGATAAAATAAAAACCCAGGCACGGCACGGGCCCCCAGCAGATCTGAGCGTGTGACAACACAGATGAGAATAGTAATTGCACTAGATTGGCCAGTAATAATTGGGCAGACATAATGCTTTGTCCACTCTGATTCCTGTAAAGTCTTCTTTTATTTTCCAGACATTTCTAAAAGGAAATGTCACATAGGAGCACACAGAGAGAATCTCATAATGATGAAGTAAGCTACCTTATAAAAAGAACAGTGTACCATGCCATAGTATTTTGAGTTTATAATTTCAACTGATGTAGACGTAATTTTAGAAAATCATGCTTGAAACACGGTGAAATTGGGTTAAAATATTATAGAATGCAAACCACCAAAATTGTAAAATATTAAGTAGAGGAACTATACAGCTTGTTCCAACTCTTGAAATTTTCACTTGCAGTGGCACAGGATCTTGGTCTATTCTCTATCACATGCAAAATGCGTTGTTCATTTTTACCTCACAGAGCCAGTATTAAAGCATTCAACAAGATTATTCACTGCCTAGATTTTACGAAAATCAACTTAGGGTCTCCTCCCATCTGTACCCAGAACAAAAATACAAACCACATAGCATCTTACGTAAGCCTGGGCCAGTCTGCCTATGAGCATCCGGGAAGGAAGCCAGGTCACACCATAGCAGCGTCAGGGTAAAAGTGAGATATGCGTGGGTGCAGAGAAGTGAAGCCCAGAGGTTCCTATGAGCGAGCAGGGGGAGAGGCTGGGCCAGGGGCCCCTCACGTACGTTAGGATTATATTCTACAACTCCCCAACGTGGTCTCAGATAACATGCTTCTAAAAAGGAGAGGCTATCAGCGCAAAGCAGGACACAGGCATCATTATGGAAAACACAAGGGTCTGCCTACGGCCAAGCAACCCAGAGCGCCGAAAATCCAGACCAGTAGCCACGAAGGCTCGTGCCAAGCCAGGTGCCAAGTCACGAGGATGACCAAGGTCCACCCACATTCAGTCATTCAACAAGCATTTATGGACTGCTGAGGGTGTAGCCAGGCATTCTTAGAGCTACCAAAGAGACTTCGGTTCTCACCTTCCTATATCAATGGCTCTGTTAAATAATGTTAGTGCTTGGAAGAAAAACAAAGCAGCGTATGGAGGAAAAAAGTGCTCGGGGAAGAGAGGTGTTCTTTGGCAGGTGAAATTTAAGCGGAGACCAGAAGAGAGTGAAAGACTCAACCGTGCCAATAAAGAGAGGAAAGCCTTCCAAGCAGTGCAAAAGTCCCCGAGGTAGCTGTGTGCTGGCTATTGAGAGCAGCAAGGAGGCCAGTGGGCTGGCAGTCAGTGAGTGCAGGAGATGGAAAGGTAGCTGGGAACCTGACCCTGTCGACCCTTTAGAAGTGATCCTGTTAGTTTACCGGGTGTTACCCACTGATAAGATCTTTGAGTCCCTCTCTTGACAGAAATTCACATACTAGAATTCCTCGTTACAGAATAAAGACAGCAATTATCTTAAATTCCCCGGCAATGTCTATTTTATGAAATGAATCATC
Source organism: Cabassous unicinctus (assembly GCA_029593785.1). NCBI lineage: Eukaryota > Metazoa > Chordata > Mammalia > Cingulata > Chlamyphoridae > Cabassous > Cabassous unicinctus. The sequence continues at coordinate 9,652 of JAQZBX010010688.1, forward strand.
AATTTTATTAAAGAAATATTAAGATGCATTCTAAAACTCCAAAAATTTATTCAAGATACAATAAATCAAAAAGGAAGATTCTATCAGTTCAGTGACAGAGGTATGAGAAGTTAGTATAGGGAAGTTATTATGCAAAAGCTTTTGATGCCTGAAAAGACCGTGCCCCCAGGTAGATCAGTGGGTGTGCAAATGCTTTTCTGCTGTCTGAGTAGCCAGGGATGCATCTACACAAAACTGTGACACGCTCCAGTTCTGCTCCCCTTGATTTCCTTCCCCTTGGAGGACAACAACTCCTCCCTCCCCTAACTGGTAGGTGGGCCTCAGCTGACTGGACCGTGTGCATTTTAACACTGGCCTTTTGGATAGCAGGACCTCTTTCCCTTTCCCACTCCTGTCTGACTCAGAGGAACAAGGCACTGAAGCAGGAACGTCCCATCAAGGAGGGAGAAAAGGGGAGTGGATGTAGGTCAGTGGTTAAGAGCCTGCTTCCCATGTCTGAGCCCTGGGTTCAATCCCTGGAACTTTCTTTAAAAAAAAAAGGGGGGTTAGGCGGAAGAAAAGGAAGAGAAGAGGCAGTGCCTATCCACCACGCAGATAAGTTTTGAGAGCCTTGAGGAAGCCCTCAACCTACCCCCCGCCCCCCGCCACCACCTGCATGCAGGGCTCTGCCAATGGCTCTGCACAAGCTCACTCAGCAACAGAGACGCCTAATTGAAAAGCAAGTGCCTGCGTCCTCACATGCCTTCCATTGTCAGGCTTGCAGAGAACACAAGAATATACAGAATATCTAGTTATAGCTATTTCTGGTCATGTTGAAGTTTACAATGTTGCAGTAAGTTGTATTTGAATAGTAATGTCATGCAGTCTTGTCATGTGTAAAAGTTATTGTGCTCACGTTTTTTTCATATCCTAGCTACACTGAATACCGCTTTATTACATACATTACAGGGTACCTTGGCTGAGCGAAGGCTCAGATATGGATGCTTCCAGAAAGTGGAATTAAGCCACACTCTTCCCGCTACCTGTCTGTCTGCATTTACTGATTTACTTAGTGTTGAGGGGCATCCTGGGAAAAGAGTCGAGCTCCAGGCAACTGGTGTATTAATCCTTGGTATTGGTAACTTTTTTAAACCTGCAGGATAAATTTGCCCTGCACATGAAGTTTTACTTCTGTATATTCCTTAGATTTGTACATTTATTAATAAAACGTGCATTTGTAAATACAATTTTAGGTTGAATCAATCAAGTCTTAAAAGTTGTAAGCTTATTGAGCATATCATCAGTAGATTTAGGAAAAACCCTGACCTCACACACCTCACTTTGACATGTCATCGTGCCTTCTGTTAAAAACGTCCCTTAGGATGTGGAGAGACTGGAACCCTCACACACTGATTTTGGGGATGGAAAATAGTGCAGCCACTTTGGAAGACAGTCTGGCAGTTCCTCAAAAAGTTAAACACAGAGCTGCTGTACGACCCAGAAAGCCCAGTCCCAGAGAGAGAACATAGTCCATACAAATGCTTGCACAAAAATCTTCATATCAGCATTATTCATAATAACCAAAAAGTGAAGACAACCCAAAGGTCTATCAACTGTTAAATGGAAATAAAACATGCTATATCCGTGCAATCCATTACTTATTATTCAGCAATAAAAAGGGCTGAAGTGCTGCAGCATGCTACAATGTGGATGAATCTTGAAAGCATCACGCCAAGTGAAAGAAGCCAGTTACAAAGGCATGTTGTGTGACTCCATTTATATGAAATGCCCAGAATAGGCAAATTCATAGAGACAGAAAGCAGAATAGTAGCTGCCGAGAGGAGCAGGTCAGGCAGTGGGGGCATGGGGAGAGGATGGCGATGCTTCAATATTTGCTCATCAATCGTAACAAATGTACCATCTGCATGTAAGATGCTATTAATAGGGGAAAATGTGATGGGCGAGGGGTGGGTATATGGGAATCCCCTGTTTTCTATGTGACTTTTCCATAATCTAAAGCATCTTTGAAAATAAAGTGAAAAAATAAGACACAGGGGGAACATACAGAAGAAATTGTCAATATACATAAAAGAGCTTATAGTGATGAAAGGCATAATGCAAAAAAAAATTCTTTTTGGCTTTGTTTTGGGGGAGGTTTTGGAATGCAGAAGGTTTGCAACTGTGGCAGGGGAGGATCACTGGTGAGGGGTGCCAGTGGGGGAGGGATGTGGGGGTTGCACCTGGGGCATGTCTCTATGGAATACGAAGATGTTCAGGTGGTCATGGGGTGTTGTTTTGGTGTGTGGAGACCCACACGATAACCAACACAGTATTGAATTCCCATCCTGGGGAGCCTGCTACATTCTCTAACAGAGCAGCAAGCATCCTTAGGATATGTGGGCAGTGCCTAGGGAAGGACAGACCAATACGCCAGGTACTTGATATTGATACTTACTCACTACCTCCCCCCACCCCGCACACCCCCCCGCCCCGGCATGGGACATGACTCCCGGGGATGAGCCTCCCCAGCACCGAGGGATTATTACCAAATGCCAACTAGCAATGCACCTGGAAAAAGACCTTGACCAAAAGGGGGAAATATTAAATACAAACGAGTTTTTATGGCTAAGAGATTTCAAAGTGAGTCGGGAGGTCATTCCAGAGGTTACGCTTATGCACATCTCAGGAGGATCTCACTGACTGCCACAGCAAACAGTGCCTTAAGCAGAGGTAATCCTGAGGGCTCTCGAGACAGCTAGACACTATAGGCAGGACAGACAACCCATGGAAAGTGGCACCGCTTCAGTGAGCTTTACCTTGGAATATATGATAACCTATTTCCCCACTGTATAAGACTCATTTATAATTTTCCAACACATGGTCCTTCTGCCCCTTGTATTTGAACCTATAATTAGCACTATACCTGTTAAATATAAGTCCCAGAGACTTAAATCTTCCGGCTGTTCATATGCCAGTTGAGCCCTGAATCTCAGCAGAGTTGCAAACAACACCTGCTCTCCAGTTCATCAGACTCGCCCAAGACAACCAACAAAAGGATGATGATGGACAACGCCCCATCCCAAAAAACAGATCTACAACAGCAAGCAAGACAGTCCCATATGCCCCATGGGATCTAAGACCCCTCTGAATTGCAAACAGAGTGGGCCACACCATCCCCAAATCCTCAAGATTGGAGAATGAACAAACATTAGAGGCAAATGCAACTATCAACTAAAGTAGACTTACTATTCTAGCAATGGAAGAACTCGTAACATGGATATAAAGGCAGTGGTCACAGAGGATCTGAGGGGAGGGAGAGGGAAGAACAGGTGTAACATGGGGCATTCTGGGGACATTGGAGTTGTCCTGCATGACACTGCAATGACAGATAGAGGCCAGTGTACATTTTGTCATAACCTATAAAATTATGCGGTGCAAAGTGTAAACCATAATGTAAACTATAGACTGTGGCTAGTAACAATGCTTCAGTGTGTGTTCACCAATTGGAACAAATGTACCACACCAATGAAAGATGTTGCTAATGTGGGAATGTCTGGGAGGGGGATGAGGGGCAAATGGGAATCCCCTATATTTTCAATGTAACATTTATGTAACCTAAAGCTTCTTTAAAAAAAAAAACGTCAATAGTTGGGTATGAGAGGCTGTGGTTTCTATTACCAAAGTTAAGGTGAATCTGCATTTCCAAGCATCATGCAGATGGCCAAATCAACTGATACCAAAGAAGTCAAAGACTCACTTCTTGGTGGTGCAGTTTAACAGGACAAATGGCCTCTTGAATTGAAATGGCTCCCAAAAGGTCAGGACATGGAGAGGAATGAGGACGCTCTAAGAAGCCACCCTGCGGGAATCCATCCCACCTCGATCCTTCCACCTCGGGAGGCCGTGCTCTCTGCAGAGGAGTTTCCCAGGAACAGGTGGAAAAGCTGCAGGGACCACCCACGCTCCTCACCTTCCACGTGGGTGGTGGCGAGCGTGAGCGTCACGCCGTGATTTAGCTGCAGGAGGGGCCGCCTTCCAGCCCCCCGGCGGCAGTCTCTGCACAGGGACAGGGTCCAGCCCAAGGCAAACGGGAAGCACCTGCAGGTGAGCGCGCCAAGTCCAGGCGCAGCCGAGGCGTCAAGCCAAGGCACTAGCGCAGGGAATCCTGCTGGGAGGCTCCCTCTCCACCTCAGACTAAGCGTTGCTCAGGGGCTCGGCTACAAGGAGCCAGCTCATGGCCAGGGCGAGACTGCAGAGCCCTGGCCAGGGGGCTGGAGGCAGCATCCGGTTTTGCTTTCACCGGAGGCGACGTTGGGTGCACAAAGCTCCTGCCTGGTAAGAGGGGCTTCACCAACACGCCCAGGCCCCTGGGAGCCGCAGTCGACAATGAGACCAGGCCCGAGTCTTGGACACTTGTCGGCACCCTGAGGATTCCCAGAGGCATTAAAGGATCTAGAGGTTCTGCCTAAGACACGCCTTCCTGCCATCCAGTCCGTGGGACGTCCCAGGATGTGGTGCTGATGCGTGGCTGGGGCAGACCCCCGCTCTTTCGCCCGCTCATGCCCTTCTGCTCGCTCCTTCGTGCAGACAGCGCCCACCCTCAACCCCAAGGGCACACCTGTTACTGAGGTGGGACCAGTCAGAGCCCCTCAGCAGCCCCTCCAAGGACACAGTCACGACCAAGAGGGGCCACCAGAACTGGGACTTCAGCCCTTCTCCCGGTTCACAGAGGTGTGAAGATGTGCCTGAGAGCTGCACCCTACCCCACCTCGAGGAAGAAACTGAGTGCAGAGAACAAAGCTAATTTGCAGAGAGCCCCAAGATAAGAGCTGGAAAAGAGGTCTAGGTACGTTCCCACGGGTACCTCCCAGCAGCTTGCGCTCCCCTCAGCTCGGCACACAGACCAGTAGTTTCCTCCACTGCCTCGGCTCATTTGAATTCCGTTTCTGCTTCTTGCAGTGGGGAGATTCCTGAACAATAAAATGGTACTTTTTGGCTGATAAAGTCAGATTTCTGACTACACACATGCAGATATGACAGAAGTTTGACAGGCATCAAATCTAGTTTAAAAAACAACAACTGGAAAATAGACATATTCAATTAATGAAATGTGGATTTGATGTGGTGGCATCTCACACTGGAATTCTTTTTATTCTCTAATACTACAGTAAGATAGCCAATTGTTTAAATTCACTCGATTGAAATGAGCTGAACACATACCTATAGAAATGACTCCATATTAGCAAAGATTATTATGTTGACTAATCTGGAAACGTGAATTTAAGAATGAATGGAGTTTGTACTGCTTTGGCAGAGAAGGGAAGTGCCCGACTCATAATTTTCAAGAAGACTTTAGACTGTAAATAACAGTCACAGATCTTAGAAATGGAAAGATTTAGTTGATAACCATCCCACCTGTCAGACAATTTCTCCATCCTCTGAAGCCATCTGTGCTTTCAACAGCCATTTCCCGAGCTCAGGCTCTGTCTTGGAGCTGCAGGGTCGGGGGTAAACCACAGAGGCAAGCCCCTGTCCTCCTGGAGCTTAAATCTGCCCTACATTTCAATAACTGCTACAGTTTGTATCCTAGTCATTGTCTGCTCATTCCATGTATTTGTTACAGAATAATAGAAAAATTGAGCTTTGTTGCTGAGGGGTTAACAGTCTAAGAGAGAGAGAGAGAGACTTTTATGTCATGATCCTAACAGACCATTGTGAATAAAGACCATCCCCGCTGCTCACCAGGGAAGAACCAGGAGCGTCGGCAGCCACTAGGGCTGCAGCAAGCCTGTCTCAGAGCTCTCCCAGTGTGGCCACCAAAGCCTCTCTGGGGTCTTTCGCTCTACTATGTTCACTTGCTCCTGCCTGTAGACCGTGCTGGCCAGTATTTGAATGTGTGTAAAGTTCTGCATTCGAAATCTCTTGCTGAAGGAATCAAACGCACTCTAGGGGGTTTATTTAAATCAGGGAGTCTTTGTTTTAAAGCACATCACAAAAACACAATCATTTGCCCCACATGTAACTATTGTTGAGTACTAATGGCTTACTGTTGAAAATGCACACCTGACTGTGGACCACTGAACTGGCAAAATCCTCTCGCAGGCACTGGAGGGCCTCTCCTGCACACGACTCGCCTCTGCTCAGGATTCCCCACAAAGTCACCTGAGAGGCAGTCTAGAGCCACACATGGGGACACGGCCTGGAGCTGCGCTGCCTGCCTTTCAGAACTGGCGCCTTACTGCCCGTGATCCCCGCCAACGTCCTCAGCATCTCTGAGATCCATGTCTTCCACCTGTGAAATGGAAGGAGGAGGCCAGCCCTGTAGGTGGCTGTGGTGACAAATGAAGGCATGTGTAAAGCCCTGGGCAGAGTGACTGGCACGTAGTAACATTTGATAGCTATTTCTGCCGCATTGCACAGGAACTCCTTAGGATCAAGGGTACCAGATGGTACATTACTGCCATCTTAAAGAATAGCTCCTTAGCTGTTTGGTGCTCCCTACATTTACTCAAATGATCAATGCTTTCTTTAAAATAGGAATCAATGTTACTTTACAAAATATTTGCTATGTTCAGTGGTCGTATTCATTTGTAGGCAAGTGGTATGTGCATGGCATTCTACTAGAGTGAAAAATAATTGAGTCATAATCCCTGCTTTCAAGAAGAATTCTACCTAGGAGGGAGATAATTAGACCAGGGTACAAAAAATTTTTTACAATGTGACAATCACCATAAAATAGGTACAAATAAGGTGTGGTGGTGATTCAGTGAAAAGCAATCATATCCATTTGAAAGGACCAGAAAAGACTTCCTGGAAGAGATCCCATTTGAAATGGGCACTGACTCACAGGTGCAGATAACCACGAGAACATTCCTGATTCTTCTCCTTCCTCTCCAACTGTTCCTTCGTGGTCCATTCCTGACTCCTCTTCCTCCATCCAGTGCACAAAAATCAGCGTTCTCCAGGCTTCCAGCCTCAGCCCACTTCTCTTATAATCCACATCTTCTGAACTAGCTCACCCCTCAATATCACATATCCCAGTGACTCCCAAATCTAAATTTCTAGCCTGGATCTGTCCTCCAAGCTTCAGACTTAATTATCCCAGTACTTCTGAGCTGTGCCCTCTACTGATGGCCCCTCAGGCTCACCGGGGTGAAATCTGCCTCCTATCGACCTCTCATATCCCCTAGCCTCATTCATAACACTCTCTGCTCAGTCACCCAAGCCAACAGCCCGAGTCATGCCTAATCCTTCTCATCCCTCACCCCAAGCAATAAGTCAGACACCAATGCCAGAGAATCCACCTCCAAAACATTTCTCAGGTCGCCCCTTCACTCTGTTACTGCCCTAGGGTCTTTGTCCAGACAATGGCCAGTCCTCCCAACTGGTGTCGCCAACCACGCCCCTTCAACCTATTCTCCAGGGTCTTCAGAATACATTTTCTCCAGTGCAAAACCAACACTGCTAAGGCTCTTCAGCGACTCCTAAGTGCCACCTAGACCAGTAAAGTCCCTGGCACCTCACACGAAAGGCCCTGTCCTGGGCGCCTTCCTGCCTTCACCATGGGCTCCGGGGTCCTCAAACCCTCGCGGCGCCTGCCTCACTCCTCGTGCTCCTGCCTCTCCAGCGTACTTGCCTGACGGTCCTCTTCACACGCCTTTGCCCGGAGTCCCTCCCCTGGGAAGTCCCTCCCCTGGGAAGCCAGCCAAGGCGCCGTTCCCAGTGCAGAGTCCCAAGGAGAGCCTCAGGCATTCATCCTGCTGTTCTCTGCTCGTTGCTTTACGCAGCTCCTCTCCCACAGGCTGTGCCTGTCCTGAGGCCAGGCACCAGGTTTTCTTTCATTTTCTCAACAAATCTTCATCGAGTGCTCCTGTGAACACGACAGCAAGGCCCCTTGCTTCAGGGTGTTTCCATTGTACTGGCGTGTGCGTGATGGCGGGGGGCTGGGGTGGGCATAAAGAAAATAAGTTATCAACACAATTTCAGATCCTGACAGAAGCTACTGAGACTATAAAACAGAGGTTAAAGGGCCCGGGGATGGGCCTTTGTGATGAGGCTTCTGAAATCCGAATGGCGGCGACCAACCGTGAGGATCTGGGGAAGGAAATTTTAGGCAAAGGCACAGCTGGTGCAGAAGCCCCTACTGCAGGATCCCGCTTGTTAACCAGACAGTACAAAAATGTGGATTGCTAGAGTCCAGAGAACAAGTCGAGGGAAGGAGAGGAGATGGGAACACAGAGACCACAGGGAGCAGGTCTTGTAGGGTCTTGAACACTAGAGCAGGCATTTTCTGTGGCTGCTGCAACAAATTACCACCAGCTCAGAGGCTTAAACAACACAAATGCCTTATCTTACTCCTCTAGGTTAGAATTCTGACCTAGGTATAGGACTAGACTGAAATCAGCGTGGGCAGGGCTGCATTCCTTTCCAGAGGCTCCAGAGGAATCGTTTCCTTGGCTCTTCCAGCTCCTAGAGGCCACCCAGTTCCTTGATGCACGACTGCCTTCCTGCATCTTCAAAGCCAGCCGCATCGCGTCTCCCTAACCCACCCACCATGACATCTGCCTCTGCCTCTCTTCTACCTCCTCTTTCCACTTGTAAGGACCCTTGTGATTACACTGGGCCAAGCAGATAACGCAGGGTACTGCCTCCATCGCAAGGTATTTGATTGACCCATAGCTGCAAAGTCCCTCTTGCCATGTAAGGTGACAATCACAGGTGTCAGGGTTGAAGGCGTGGGCATGTTTGGGGCCCATTATGCCGCTCAACATAGCTATGGAAAGAAATGTAGACTTTAGTGCAACTGTGGGAAAAGGCCACTGGAGAGATTTTTAAGCAGAACAGTGATATGAGTAGGTTTATACTTTTAAGAAGTTATTCTTCATACTGTGTGGAAGGCCTGTAAAAGGGAAAAGTGGAAGCAGGGATACCAAGCAGGTATTTGTCCGTGTCCCAATGGGAGGTTGTGGCTGTGACTAGGATGGAGCAGTGAAGATGGTGAGGACTGCCCAGAATCAGGAAATATTCTGGAAGCAGAAGAAACAGAAGTTGCTGGTGGACAGGATGCAGAAAATGAATGAAAGAGAAGGACCAGAGGTGATTCTTAAATTTGGGCTCAATCACCGAGTGTCACTGACTGGAGGAAGAGTGGGGAGGTTTGGGGAAGAAGGTGGACATTACGATGTACCAGGCAGGAAGGGCCATGGCAAGTTGAAGGTAAGTCTACGAGCGCCAAGGGGAGTCATCGAGCAGGCAGCTGATTTATGAGTCTGGAGCTTACAGTGGAGAACAGAGATGGAATATAAACTTGGGATCATCAGCACGAAGCTGAGAGTTAAAGCCGTGAACCTGGATGAGGTCACTAAGGGAGAAAAAGTGGACACAATAAAGGGCAAAAGCACAGCCTGGAAGGCTCAGTCGTCAGCAGGCCTTAATCGTGTCCATAGTCCTAGCACTCTGCCACCCCCATCAATTGCTATAATATGACCGGTGGTAGAGAGCACGGGGCCAATTCCGGGATGAAATATTATTAGAAATTAAGTCATATAAACTTAGAATAAAATATTAAATAAAAACAAAGGTAATAGATACTCAAAGGTCACCACTTCCTAATTCTAAGACTCCATTTTACCATTATCTATGTTCTCAAGGTTATTTATTCATTCTGTATCTTCTCAACTCCACTTTCAGTGATGTCATACTGGTAGCTTAAAATTGGTCCTAGTGGGAAGATTTTACAGCGTGGAATGCTACTTTATTGTTCTGTCAATTGCTAGATTCAGGAACATGCTAGAGAAACGTTAATGTAGATTAGACTTAAAAGCGTTGTGTCTGTAGTCATTACATTCTAAAAAGAAAAAAAAAAAAAAAGAGGAACTTATTTTCCAATATTTGAAAACCAATTTCTGATTTAGGAAAAAAGTTGCTCACGTCATTGATGAATGATGGGAGCGGTTCTGGCAAGTGCTTTCATTGTTTTGCTGTGTCTTACTTGTCACAGGAAACAAAAATATCAGCCAACATTCACATTGGAATTACACGTTTGCATTAATTACTACAGGAGGTTGCCTAGGGGTAAAAGAATTTAGCAAAAATCAATGAAATCAGTAAGTGAGAGTCAGCTGGCTATATGGAATTTACAATGAGGAGTAATGTATATTTTATTATTATTTATAAATTATGTACTTTACCACATATTAAACATTAAAATTTATAATAAGACACACATACACATTTTTCCCATAGAACCAGTTAAACATTTACAAGCCCACCACTGCTTACATCCAAGTCATCCAATCCTGATATACATATATATGGTATTACATGCCACATTAAAATCATTAGATAACTATCTAGTTATGGGAAGTGACTAAAATATTCATAGCAATTTCATGATCAGTATTTTTAAATGTTGATGAGTTATGTCGTTTGGGTTCCAGTAAAATTAAAGTGGATCTGTCAGATATGATAAAGCCTAGAGAGGCTGATGGCTGCAGTTTCACTTCATTTGCTTGACTTTATACTTGATGATAGATTTTTGCAGATGCTGAGCATCACAGGCACGTCAGAAGAAAGAACGGGCTAAGAATCCGTCTTGGCTTTCTGGAAAGAATTAGCTGTTGATCAACCAATATCTGTACCCGATTAAAGCATCTAGACCTGCACTGTCCAATTCGATAGCCACTAGCCTCACGTGGTCATTTAAATCGAAACCCAGATTAACTAAACTTAAGTAAAATTGAAAGTTCAGTTCCACAGTTAAACCAGACACGTCAAGCACTCAATAGCCACACGTGGCTAGCGGCTACCAAAGTGGACAGCATTGGCTATAGAACATTTCTGTCATCACAGAAAGTTCTGTTGGACAGTAGTGATCTGGAAAATGCTTTGTACATAGAAGATGCTCTACAATTATTAACTGAGTGATTCAACTTTGCCCTATTTTCTTTCCAAAGCTGAAATACCATTTTTAAAAATCAATAATTTGGTTTTCAGGAGAAAATAAACCACCAAAATAATTGCATATTTGGATATATTTAGAGATTTAGCATTCAAGACAGGGACTAATATTTTTGGCCACATTCTCTGTGTCACCCTCACAAGAGGCACAGACAACCCTCACTTTCAAAGTGTGGATGCTGAGGTTTGGAGAAGTTCAATGCCATACCTTCCATGGTCAGGCAAATAGGTGGTGGCAATACTTAACCTCGTGCACAGAGTTTCAGACTCCAAAGTCTATGCTCCTTCTGATGCCACGAAGCCTCTCTTCTCTAAACAAAAATGATGGAAGGTGAATCGAAACGTTCTATTTCTGTCTGGATATTTAGGAGGCCATTGTGCAAAGGGGCAGCAGAGTGAGAGGATATGGGCATTGACTCTGAAGCCCGAGTGCCTGCTCAAATCCTAGCTCTGCTGTTCACTAGCTGTGCGACATGGACAAATTACTTAACTTTGTGCCTCAGTTTCCCCCCGAATGGGATTCCCACAATACATGACTCCTAGGGTTGTTGAACAATTAAATGAGTTCACATCTGTAAAACACTGAAACAGAGCATGGCACAGAGTAAGTGCTGTACCAGTGCTTGCTATTACTATCAGAATCACTGCCATCAAGAAGAAACAAGTCAGAATATCTCCCATGGCCGGCTCATGAAATCTGAAACTTATTTCAGCCAAGTCATCTGTTGAAGACCTGAACAAATCTTTAACTTGAGACAAAGCAGGGACTGGAAGGATTTCCTCCCATTTGTGCACAAACATGGAACTGTGTGACCTCTCAGAAGAGCTGTCTGAATAGCATGATTGAAAATTGAAACAGATTGTGGTTGGTATTGCCCAGTTCCAACAAGCACCCGGCATAAAGTGGACTCTTGTCTCATTAATGGAAAATCACTTTGACAGGACTGGTCCCCGGTTTTATTAAAGGAAAGGATAATTAAAACCAAGGGGTTCATCTCTTGAACTTAAAACATGTTATTTCATTCTTCAGTTATTTTCAAACCATAGTCCACAGTTTTTACCAGGCAGCTCAAATGAGGAAAACGATAGCTACCATTTATTGCTCATCTACTGTGCCACAGGCTTCCTCCAAGCATTGCCACAGACCCTCCCAATAAGCGGGGGAAGGCACTGCTATCTCTGTTTTACGTTTGAGAAAATCAACTCACTAATAACTTGCCCAAGGTCTACAGCTAGTGAGGGGAAAGGGCTCTTGAGTTCAGGTCTTCCTGATCTTAAAGCCTGAGCCCATCCCACTCTGCCACCATAAGGGGGTCCTTGAAATAATAAGGAATGAGGAGAGATCCATGGGCTGTGCCTACTTCATTACCTTCATTCTGTCTAAATCAGAATTTCTAGAACATAAAAAAAAAAAGCACGTGTTGGTGTGGTGTGTCCTGAAACCACAACACTGGGGATTTCCTCCACTGGCTCGCGGGCGAGGCGGGGCCTGGTGGCAGCCGTGACTGCGGCCTTATTTTGAAGCCTCATGATGGGGAAGGTCAAGGCTGACTTTCTGAAGACATACTTAGGGAGCCGGGAGCGCTGTGTTTTCAAGGAGACCTGCGGGGAGTGAAGGCAAGGGTGGTCTGGGGATGCGGGCGGATCCGCACCGGGAGCAGGACACCTCCCCACTGGGCAGCGCCTCCCCCAGACCTGGCCCTGCCCCCGGCTCCCTCCCGTGTGGCCTGCCCCTCCCCGCCGCCCCCTGCCCACCGGTGGACAGCTCAGCCTGTCCCTCCCTGCCAGCGGCGCTCGCTTCCCTCCGCACTCCTGGTAACCAGGCTCTTGGGCTCGGCCCCAGGACCCCTCCTGGGACCACCCCACCCAGCAGACCTGTCAGCACAGCGCGCCTTGCCGAGCTCTGCACCCTGCCCACTGCGGGCCTCTGCAGCCACGGCCTGGACTTCACCCACAAGTGGCCAGACTCCCTGGGCACTGTGGCCTGCCCACGGCCCAGTCCAGCCCTCACGTCTTTCTGCCTTGCTAATGCACGCTGTGAGCGGAGCAGCAGTCCTGGGAGGAAGGAGGCCAATTCCCCAAGGCTGGAAGCACTGGCAGGGCTTACTGCCTTCTGGGAACATGACGCGTCCATCCCGGCACAGTCCTTCGGCAGCTCCAGAGGCGCAGGTCCCGCGCCCCCAGCACCACTGCCCACCACTCACCAAGGGCCCTCCAGGCTACTGGGCTTCCTGCTACATCAGGAGCATTTTATGCTCCTTCCTACTTCCTAATGTCCACATGCCTGGTGAGGCCAAGAAGCAAATGTGCACCACCCCAGGCTCTCTGGCCTGGGCAGACACCAGCTGAGACCCTCGTCCCACAAGAGACCAGGGAGACAGGAGGCATGCTGGCACTCCTCCTTCTGCTGGGCGTGCCGTGCGTCACATCCCTTTGAAGACTTTCTCGGGATCTTCATCAGCAGTAACAAGAGAAACGCAGGCTTGCAAAGGTGCCTTCTTCATGCTGCCCCTCTGGATGCCACCACCTGCTAGGCCGGGAGGACCCAGAAGGGACAGGAAGCACGCTGGGGTCCTCCTGGGCGTGGTCTACCCGCACTCCACTCTCCAGTCTCGTTCTGAGCCAAGCACATTCAACATGAGAGACATGTGGGCACCAGGAGAGAGAAGAGCCAGGGGGTGGCCCTGCAGTGGGCTCGGGCTTGCTTCCCTCCTGGCTGGGATGTAAGACTGGAATGTTGGGCATCCCTTAAACTCGGGACCATTGGCACGCATGTCCGTGATCACCTCACCAATGAAAAACACGGAAATGATTTCGACAGCACTCAAATTCATTTCCTATACTTAATATTACCTGCTTCTTGGTGCTATGCCAAGACCATAAATAGGAAATGCAATTTATGAGTTTACAACCACAAAGACACATTAATTGGTAGTCTAGAGGAAAACTCAAGCTCTCTTACAAATTAAACAGGAGCGTTGTGCTGCTCCCACAAATTTGCTGAGTATGCACCTGGAAAACCTAACCTCCTGTCGCAACCTGAAGTCTGGTACCTTCAGCAGGTAACATCATCAATATTTTAAAGGCATATTCGGCTCCCGCCCTCCTGAGATCTTTCCATGAGGCGGCCCTTCTGTGCCAGACAACACTAAACATTCTCCTCAGACAGCGGTGCATGCCATGGAAAGAATTCCAGGGAATGCTTTCGCACATTCCTCATCTGCCATCCCCACCTCAACCCCCACCCCAAAGGCCTTGACTTCAGCATCAACCCCAAACTTTCTCTTTCAGGTTTTTATGAACTCTTAGTGGGCTACCCCCCCTTTTTCATGTAGAGTGACAGGAAATTCTTGTCCATTGGCCAAAGCGGAGCACCTGCCTACTTCACGGGGCTTTTCCACAGTGGTCCAGCTAGGGACCTCCACACCTCTGGACAGGTGTGCGGTTTAAAGGTCCTCAGGGATTCGCAGTTAGTTTGGCTCAGACCAGGGCCGCCAAGCCCCTAGAGTCACCTTTCCAGGAAAGCTGTAAGGCTTGCAGAACCTAAAGGAAGAAAACTTCTAGTCCCAATGGGAACTTTAAGCATCTCAAGAGAGTTGTTTCTCCAAGAATCCAAGACTTTGCAAGCAAGCGTGAGAAGACCTTCCGAAGTCACAGGACAAATAGAATGAGCACAGGACTCAGAGTACCTGGGAGGGGGTCTCGGACAGAGTGTTCCTGTTCATTAGAGTCCCTATGCCCCACAGGTAGCGATTTTCCTACCTAAGCAAAGAAAGCAATGGAAGCCTCTCCCCTCTCACCTATTAAAGGGAGAAAGATGGATATCTCTAATTGAAAGCAAGGCACCACAAGCCTTTAATGATCGGCTCAAAGGCCCTTGAGCTCATCTTGTAACTCCTGGGATTTCAGCAGGATGCCTAAAGCCTTCCTAAAAAGGTAAGACTCGACCTATTTTTAGACACATCCGAAGAGGGCGTTCCAGTCTCCTTTTCCTTTGTTAGACGAGGGCTCTTTCTCCAGTTCTAACCTCACCGCAGGTGAACTTTTCCTATCACCAACCTGAAGCCTTCACATTAGCTTGGTATATACTCAGTGGAGATGATGAACAGCCTGTGACCACTGGCCTTTCTAAACTGTACTCCCACCTGTCTGTGTGAAATTTTAACAATTGATTAGGATGTTTGGGTTTAAATCACTAAATTTGGAGTTACATGCCAACTGCACCATGCCCCAATACTCCAGAATTCTGACCCTTCTTTCTTTTTTCGTACCTTTTCCTTTCTCTGCCATCAGTTCAGAGGCTAATTTCTTTCCTTCCCCATTTTTCCTCCATCATCCCCACACACACCCATACACCCACTAGAACAAACGTTCACACTCACCCTAGTGAGTAGAAAATGCCCCTGGAGCAGCTAGCTGACACGTGGGCCTGGCCTATCACATTTCACATTATAAAGTACTGGTTTGGGGCACAGACTGGCTCTGGAACCTTGGCATATTTCCTAATCCCACTAGGTATCCATTTTCTCATCTGCAGAATGGACACAATAATAGTATCTAGCATTTAGGGTTGTGGAAAGGATTAATGAGTGAATACACGAAAAGCCCTTAGAATGGTCTGTGGTATGCAAACTGTCAATGCTATATACCTGTTAGATATTGTCACTATCATTGTTATATACCCTTCTTGCAGCAAAGGGACATCCGGAGGCATCTAATTATCCCTGATATTCCGGAAGGTCAGAGTTGAGAAAGAAAAGGAGCGTTTAAGAGATGTGGATAAGCAAAAGGAGGCACTAGCAAGAAAGGTTAAAGAAAAAAGACAAAATGCAAACAGGAGATGGAACAAAATCTAGAGAAAAAGGTCAAATGCAGAAAGGGAAAAAGTAGAAAGAGAAACCATAAGGAAAAAGGAGAAGGAAAAAGGGGAAACAAGTGTAATAAAGTGGGCATTGAAAGCAAAAGACAGAAAAGAAGGAAGAGGAAAAAGAGACCAGAGAATAACAAAGGAGACACACACTTGGAAAGACCCCATTTGCAGTTTGAGCTGGAAAGGAGTGGAGGAGAAATCAAGAGTGCTGGGTCTAGAATCAGGGAGTCTGGGGTCAAACAAGAGGTAAAGTGGTAACAGGAAAGGCTTCATGTGCACCCACAGACTCGTTAAATTGTGGGAATCCCTTTAAATTATGGGAAGGTTTCACTCTCACTTACCCCAGCCCACCCTCTAGGCGCCTCTCCCTGCCCCTCCTATTTTCACTTGGTGTGCCTTGGTCAAACATCCGCCAGCGTCTCCTCTGTCCTACTGTGGAGGCCAAGATCAGTGATGCAGTCTTTAAACTTCACTGAACACTCTAGCAGGCATTTCCAGGCGGAATGGAACTCTGGGGCAAATATGTGCACCCCTTCCTACTCCGCACATTCAGAACCTACAAAAGGAGCTGACTGTGTGTGTGTGTGTTTAAATTATTCACCTTAACGACCTCTCTCTCCCTTTCGGTCAATGAAGAACAAGAGGGGAAACGACACAGTTCTGCAGGAAAATGCCGCTTTCAGTGCTTCAACTTTCCCTCCTCTCCTAAGGGAACTCATCACCCAGCCACTTGGAAACAGGAGAGAGGCTGGACAGCATATTAAAATACAATCAGCGTTTTCCGAAGTAGTTTTTAAGTATTGACATTATTCAATTGCCTGTTTGATGCAAAACACGTTCCTCTATCTGAGGAAGTCGAGAGACCTTAAGCGACCCTCCCAACAGCCCAAGTGGACGGCAGGCGGCCCCTCGGCACGCGGGGCTGAGCCTGGGCCCGGCACCGAGCCAGCCGCGGCGCGCGCCTCCGCCCAGCACTCCCGAGACTGCAGCAGCGCCAGCCGCGGCCCCGGCGCTCCTGGAGGCGGGAGGAGACGCGGCTCCCGCAGACACGTGACCTCCCCCCGCCGCGGCCTCCCGCGACCCAGATCCGTCCCCGGAGCCCGCGGGGCGGGGCAGGCTGGGGGACACGCAGCGACGGTCCCAGTCCCCGCTGCGCCCCGGAGCCGGTGCATCCTGCTGCTCCCCGTGGCTCACGTGCCACCGGCAGTGATTAATGCTCCGGGGATCACCCGGGAGAATGAGGATGTATTTATACACGTAAATAAATTATAAATTCCCCACATTCTTTTCCTGTATATAACTCCTCCGCCCCGGGCAGACGGCGGGGGCCCGCAGCAGCGGAGCGGGAGGCCTGGGAGTCCCGCGGAACAGGCCCTCCCCTGGCCGCCGGGCGCGCGGGTGGCGCGCATCTCCGGGTACCTCCCGGGGACTCTCACGGGCAGGGAGTCACGTTCCCGGGAAGGCTCTGTAAAGGGGGCCCGGCTCCCGCTGTTCCGTGCTTGCCCGCGCCGAGCGCCGCGGCTGCAGGGGAGCGCGCACGGGGTCCCCGCGCAGGATGTGGCGGCGGCGGGTCTGCTCACGTTGCTGGCCCTGTGCTGGTCCCCGCTGGAGCCGGGGCTAAGGAGGGAGGCTGCGGCGGTGCCAGCGGTAGTAAACGTGCTCTCGGCACACGCCCCGCGTCTCTGGGCGCCCGGGGGGCGGGGCGGGGGCCGCGGGGAAAGCACGCAGCGCCAGGCGAGCGGGGTGCACAGGGCGCGGGGATCGGGCGCGCGGGGAAGGCGGCGTCGCTGCTCCGCGGTCGCCCCCCCCGCCTCCGGGAGCACACCAGGCCCCGAACGTCGTCATCTGCTGCTCTGATTAGTGGCACCGCAATTCCGGCTGCTGCGGGAAGTTTGGGTGGCCCAGAGTCAATCGTGTCGCCGAAAGACACTCGGATTGCAACCTTCTGACCCAGAGACTACATTTTATTTATCTTAAATCCTCCAGGGAGCGGATTTCAAGTTGCCCCTTTTCAAGGCACCCTCCAGCCTGCGCCAAGGGGCCCCCCCAGGGCACTGGGCGTGAGCAAACAAGTCTCCAGATTTCCCTTCGGGACTGAAGTTTACCCGCCGCGAATTCTCTTTCTCTTTCCTTTCTCTGGTCCAAACCAACAGCACAGGAAAGCAAAAAAGCCACGTTCACCTTCCTGCACCGGAGCTACGGGACCGACAGCGGCGTCTGCGAGGCGAGCGCGCCGCGGCCGGCCCGCACAGCCGCGCCCTTCCCCCGCCCGCCCCCGCGGACCGCGTCGCCTTTGGGGAGCTGGACAGCTCGCCCCGGCAGCTCTTCCCTGGCGGCGGCCCTGATCAGGTGCCCCCGCCCCCGCCGCCGCGCGCAGCCCGCCGCCCTGGCCCGCGCCTCCCGCCGCCTCCCGCCCCCTGCCGGCCGCCCCGCCTCCCCCGCCCCCCCGGGCTGGACCGCGGATGGTACGTTCCGCACGTGAGCTGGGTGCTGGTCTGGCGGGCGACGCGCGTGCCCTGTGGCCAAACACTGCCCGGAGTGAGAGCAAACTACCGCGCAGTGGGGCCGGCGCGAGTGTGCGTGTGCGTGCGCGCGGGTGTGCGAGAGAGAGAGGCCGGGAGAGCGCGGGGGGGGCAGCTGCTGCACACTTTGGCCGCTGCGCTGGAGTGGGAGAGCGCGCCACGGAGCCGCACGGATCCCCCCGAGAGCTCCCGAGGCGCGCGTGCCCCGGGTTGTAGAACAGAGCCCCCCAAACCGAAAGCGAGGAAGCGGGCGGCGGTGGAACATGGACGAAGGGATTCCTCACTTGCAAGAGCGACAGTTACTGGAACCCAGGGATTTTATAGGGTAAGGTGTACGCACCCTTGCGAATATCTGTCTGGGCTTCGGTTTGATTTTTTTCCTTCTTCTCCAGAAAGTGGTATGGAGCGGGCGAGAGCGAGCCCCTCCCCGAGTGGGTGCCTGACGCTGATTTCTGTTTTGCAGACTGGACTATTCCTCTTTGTACATGTGTAAACCCAAAAGGAGCATGAAGCGAGACGACAGCAAGGTAAGTGTAAGTTTCCGATGCTCCCCCAAACCTGCCTGGACAGTTCATTGGGGCCATTGATTTCACGGCGCAGCTCTGCCCGCAAGCATGTTCCAGCCCCTGAACTGCCTCCACTGTGAATTTTAAGTGGCTCGCTGGATACTCTCAGGGGGAGATTAGACATCATACCTGAATTTAAATTGCATTTCAGAACAGCGCGGAGGAAAGAGGCTTCTTGGGCAGAGTTTATCCTATCCTATAGTATTGGGGCGGGGGGGATTGTTATATCCAGTAAATGAATGTTTAGCTTATTGTTTTCTTTTTTCCACGACTTTCATATATTAAGGATACCTACAAATTACCGCACAGATTAATAGAAAAGAAGAGAAGAGACCGGATTAATGAATGCATTGCTCAACTGAAAGATTTACTGCCTGAACATCTGAAATTGACAGTAAGATGTACATTTTCATTCTTTGCTGCTCTCCAAGGGCGTATTAATAGCCTGGCGCTAACTTCCTGAGATATAAGAATATATGTAAATATGTTGACTGACAACTTGTGCAATAGCGTAGAGTTCCCCACACACTCAGAGTAGGTGCTCACGACTGAAAGCAAGAAATCATTTCTAACCTGTCTTGTGGAAAGTAGAAATAGTATAGGAATAATACTTTTTTTCCCAAAGTGTCTGCTTTGACAAAAGCAATCAAGTCAAATGTGCGTGTTTAAGTAGCCAAGCATCCCTTCTCTTTTGCACCCCTGCAGACCCTGGGGCACCTGGAGAAAGCGGTAGTCTTGGAATTAACTTTGAAACACTTAAAAGCTTTAACAGCCCTAACCGAGCAGCAGCACCAGAAGATAATGGCTTTACAGAATGGTAAGTGAGCTCGGCGAGGCCCATCCACCCCCCCAGGCAGGGCAGCCCGCCGGCGAGCCTGTTGGGACGCTCCCCACCCTGGCCTCCGTGGGCCCAGGGCTCACCCTCTCCGGTTCAATTGCGTGGACTTTCCCTTCTTTGGAAAGTGCCCATTTCCCGAAGCTTCCTAGAGGCTTTTAGCAGAACCCGGAGGAATCCGATCTTTATTTCAAGTGACGGCTGCGCCCTCTGCACTTGGGTGTTTGAGCCGGGAGTAGAGCGCCCCCCCGCTCGGCACCCAGCGGATTATCTCACTCCACTACGGAGGAACGGCCGAGATCACTTGAGTCAATGCGCGGCCCACGTGACGAGCAGATGTTTAAACGTCGGTGTTTCTCTTCTCGCCCCCATTCCTCGGCCCCTCCGCCCCCGCCCTTCCTGCTCGCAGGGGAGCGATCCCTGAAGTCGCCCATTCAGTCCGACTTGGATGCGTTCCACTCGGGGTTCCAAACCTGCGCCAAAGAAGTCCTGCAATACCTCTCCCGGTCTGAGAGCTGGACGCCCAGGGAGCCGCGCTGCGTCCAGCTGCTCAGCCACTTGCACGCCGTGGCCACCCAGCTGCTGCCCGCGCCGCAGCTGCTGCCCGCACAGGGCCCCGCGGCCGCCGCCGCCCCCGCGCACTGCGTGCCGGTCATCCAGCGGACTCAGGCCGGCGCCGAGCTCGCGGGCGGCAACGACACGGACACCGACAGCGGCTACGGCGGCGAGGCCGACGCCCGGCCGGACCGCGACAGGGCCAGGGGCGCGGGGGCCCGCCGCGTCGCCATCAAGCAGGAGCCCCCCGGGGAGGACTCGCCGGCCCCCAAGAGGGCCAAGCTGGACGCCCGCGGCGTTGGCGGCCCGGGGGGCGGCGCGGCGGCGGCGGCGGCCGCGCTCCTGGGCCCCGACCCCGCGGCGGCCGCGCTGCTGAGACCCGACGCGGCGCTGCTCAGCTCGCTGGTGGCGCTGGGCGGCGGCGGCGCCCCCTTCGCGCAGCCCGCGCCCGCCGCCCCCTTCTGCCTGCCCTTCTACTTCCTGTCGCCGTCGGCGGCCGCCGCCTACGTGCAGCCCTTCCTGGACAAGGGCGGCCTGGAGAAGTACCTGTACCCCGCGGCCGCCGCCGCGCCCTTCCCGCTGCTCTACCCCGGGCTCCCCGCCGCCGCCGCCGCCTTCCCCTGCCTGTCCTCCGTGCTGTCGCCCCCGCCCGAGAAAGCGGCCGCCGCCGCCGCCCTCCTGCCGCCCGAGGTGTTGCCCCCCGGGGCGCCGCCCCCCCAGCGCGCGCACGGCCGCACCCACCTGCCTTTCGCCGCCCCCCGCGAGCCCGGGAGCGCCGAGAGCGCCGCGCGGGAGGAGGCCCCGCCGCCGGGAAAGGAAGCCCCCCGAGGCCCCGAGCCCCTCTAGGAAGGCGGCAGCTGCAGGCGGGGCCGTCGCCGTCATCGTAACCCATCCAGGCGCCCCTGACGTGTAGAGGGAGGAAGTGCTAGGAGCGGGAGCTGTTGGGAAGCAGGTGTCCGCGTGCGCCCGGAGCCCCCGTTTCGCTCGCCCTCGCACCCACCCTCCGCACACCAACAGCGCTTTCTTCCCCCGGGAGCCGAAAAGGCCCTCTGCGGCGCACGTGGTTCTATTTTCCTTAAAAACACGGACACCAAAAACCCGATCAGTTTCGCGCCCCTTCAGGCCGTGTTCCACACCCTCACCACACACGCCCTGGTCCTGGAGGCGGCCAGTGGGGCGCTGAGGGGCCTAGCCCCGAGCCGCCCCGCCTGTCGGAGGCTTTCCACAGCCACGACCATCTTTCACCAATCAATTTACTCTTCAGTATTTTGTAATGTTCAGCTTTTGAAAAAGCATCTATTTTTCAGGAGGGAGAAGCGAGGGTGCGGCGCTTGCGCTGCGAGCTGTTCTGCGGTGATTTCAGTGGTCTCTCAGTACCCTGCACTTGTTCAGAGACTCGGAGCCGGGCATCCTCGAACTACATCAGGGAGGGAAGGATGAGGGCGCCAGGACCGTTCTCAGTACACTTGCTAGCACTTTATTGCGAAATGGACCGTGTTCAACTGACTCACCTTAATTTCTTCTTAGTCACTCTATAGCAGGGCATCTGTTCCCACTCTGTCATTGTTTGATTCATTATATTCCTAACTTTTTGTAATCTTGCTGAAAAAAAAAAAAAAAGAAAAGTTTGAATGTTTTCTGAACTTAAAAGAAGAAAACAAGTCCAAATGGGTTTACCCTGCATTCTCTGAAACCACACAGGTGGAGGAAAGAGTTAAACTGGTGCGCTTGGGTGGGAAACGCCGAAAAGCTGTGGAATAAAGCCCTCTGAGGCTTTCCTAGCTCCAAGTCTATGTATTTTCTGGAGACCAAACCAGATACCAGATAATCACAAAGAAAGCTTTTTAAATAAGGCTTAAACCAGACCTTGTCTAGATATTTTTAGTTTGTTGCCAAGGTAGCACTGTGAGAAATCTCACTTGAATGTTATGCAAGGGGTGAGACACAACAGTCTGACTCGGAGCGAGGAAAATATCTGGGCCTTTTAGTCCGTTCGGTGCATTTGCTGCTGCTGCCGCTACTGTTTGCCTCAAACGCTGTGTTTCAACAACGTTAAGCTCTTAGCCTGCAAGGTGGCTCTTATGTACATAGTGTTAATACAGCAATTAATGATGTCCGACATGCTATTTTTGTAGGGAGAAAATACGTGCTAATGATATTTTGAGTTAAAATACCTTTGGGGGAGGATTTGCTGAAAACTTGCACTTTTGTTACAATGCTTACGCTTGGTACAAGCTCATGCTGTCTTAAATTATTAAAAATAAATACTGTCTGCAAGAAACCAGCTGGTTTAGAAAAGTTTAGTATGTGATGATAAACTAGAAATTATCTTTATATTGTAGTATTTTCAGCACTCCATAAATTCTATTACCTAAATATTTCCACACTATTTTGTGATTTACTAAGGAATAAAAACTTTAATACACAATATGAGATTGTCTAATAATTAAAAGATATAATGGATGCTCAATCAGTTTTAATATATCTATGACTACAGGGATAAAAGATTTTCAGTGTACAGTGATACTGGTCATTGGCTTGGTGTCACCAGCTTCCAATCTCTTACCAGCCCCCAGGCTCTGACTCTGTCTTCCTGCTTGTTCCCCGTGTATCTAAATGACAAGTGCAAAAGAAAAACCTATCAATTGAGGGCAAGGCTTGTTGATGTTAGCCTCCGTTTGCTAATGTTTTGATGATTGATGAAGTTTTCGCTTTTCATCGGTGCCATCTGATAGCCCGTGTTACATGGTCTGGTGTTCTCTATCGCTGGGTCCTGCGTAAATGCACTACCTCAAAGGGGTGCTTAATTTCTGAGTCTATTTTAGTTCCTTAACTGTTATGGAAGGACTCTGCCATGGGCTTTATCTTGGAATTCAAGGAACAGAAATAGTTATTCCTAGAATATTTACTCAAATTTATAATCAAATTTGTGATTTGATACAAACTGTGTGAAGGATTACCAATTTTTAGCTCCAGTGTTGCTCTTTCCAAACCCCTTGACTCTGAAAGGGCTTTAAAGGATAGTCAAAATGTATAAGTTGTAGAAAAAGTGCTCCCTCTGCTGACTTCACGGCAGCAAAACTGCAAGTCATAGACTGTGGACCCGGAAGGAACCTCAGAGATGAGCTTGTCCAGCCCCCCCTTCATTTCAGAGGAGGAGCAAAATGAAGTGCAGAGATAGTAACCATCTCCCCAAGCTCACACAGCCACCCCGAGCCAGCCCCAGAGGCCAGGTCGACGCTGCTCCCCACGTGGTGCACCTCCACTGCAGCATCCTGGCCCAGGAAACGGAATTTGGGCAGCATTCATGAAGTTTCATGAATAATCCATAAGGACAAAGAAAACAAAATTTAACTTTAGAAAACTGTAGGATTGATGAGCATTGTGATTTATTGAACTTTAGAAAAACATCTACCCATCTAAACCAGAGTAAGGGGGAAAATAGCTTTTCAAATATTTTGAGTGACATTTTAATGACATAATTGTACTAAGATTAACTGCAATATCAAAAAAAGGTTCAAAGTGAATCAGAGGATAATAAAATGTTTTAGCATTTTTATTATTTCAATATAATAAAATAATAAAACCTTAGAATTGTGCCAGAATTTATAGGTTAGTTATTTAGTCCAAATGCCTATAAAGTGACATGATAAGATCAAATTAGTGAGGACAGAAATACAAAATAATATTATCTATAAAGCACCTGAAAAATGTTGTTCTGGTCATTGATTTATTTTGATGAATTAGAAGCCAGGAGTCAATACGATTTGCTGAGACTTCCCTATACCTGCCGTGGTGAAATTGTAGCTACAATACTTTATAGTACATGTGATTTTCCAATTTAAGACAAATACGAATCTTGAGCCAATAATGCTTTTATAAGTGTAGTCTGACACCAATTAATTTTACAAACATATTTCTCGAAAACTTTGAGTTGATAAATGGTCTTTTTCTCCAAAGAGCTAAACTGAAGCACATTTTAAAGGCACTAGGACCTAGATTTTAGTAGCTACGTAAATTATTGGAGTTTTAGTTCCTATCTTTGTGACTACTATTTTTCATTTAGTGCTCTGATACTGGCCATAGAGGCCATAGCTTTGGTTATGGCCCGTAACCTGAGATTTTTTTCAAAAGTTATATTAAAAAGCCTCAGCCTGTTCTTGTTCATGCCACAAGTCGATTCTGAACCTCTCCACGGGATGTGACTGCCAATGGAGACTCTGGGAAGAAATGGCCGGGCAGAGTAAAACTTTTTACATTTGTATTGAAATAATCCAGAATTCTCATGAAGGAATGGAGGCTATTTTAATGCCAGAAGCTGGCTATACTATTGTGATCATGGGATTTTTTTCATGAAACAAAAATTCTTGCTCTATGGGACCATCAGATAGATATATTCAGACCCACCCATTGTTCTCATTGTCATTCTGAATTAATTCAAAGTGGATTTACAGTGCATGCTAAAGTGCAAGGTGAGTTCAAGTTTTTCAGAGGCGAATTTAAGTAGGGTATTGACATGGAAAATTATCACATATTTTCTGTGATTAAGATGAGAATTATACTAAAAAACGTGTAGCATGCACTCTTTAAAAAGATGCTTATCTATGTGTTATGCATTTGTCTTAAAATTGGATTCCTTGTACTTGTTCAGAGATTCCATATTAAAACCCACAAATATAAAACTACACATTTTTAAAAGTTGGTATTTTAAAATTCTGATAATGAATTCTGTGATGACTAATTTATCTGGGAGCAGGAAATATGTACCTCATGAAACAATGGTTTGGAAAACTGAAAGCTTCTATGTTCAAGTGCCAACCATGTTCTTTTGGGTTTTTATTTTAGTGGAAAGCGTACTAAAATGTTTTACACGTGTCCCCTGAAAGGTCTTTTTTTTACTTTTTTTGAAAAAATGATATATAAATACATATGCATATATGTGCATTTGTTTACATAAATGTTATTTTATATATATATACATATTTTTTTTAAAAGGTGCTTAGATTACCTAACCCCGAAAGGTCTTAACCCATATCTTGGAGAAAAATAACCAGTATAAACTTGACCTTTCTTAAGAATTCAGGGTCATCATTGCAAACATCACTTTTGCACTACGCATGAACGCTGGGAGTATTTGTACCTGACTAAATTCTTCTTGATTTAGGTATATCTGCTTTTTATATAGGCTCTTCAGTCTCTTTACTCACCGTCAGGTTGTCAGCTGTCACTTCTTGATGTGTCAGACTGCCTGCTTCCAACTCTTATCTAATTTGCTACCTCTGACTTGCTGTGGGCTGGGAAACCATTTAAACAAAACCACACCCATTATAACTGTGTCTAAAATTAGAGTAAATAGGCTCTGATGAGGAATTGAGGAGCTCTTCCATAAGTAAACTGTGTGAGCTCAGGTTCTGTGACATGCCCCCAAAGATGCTTTTTTTCATCATTTCTTTTAACTTCCAGATTCTCAACAATGTTCTTAGGTTCTTATGCAAATGCCATCAAATATTTTGTTTCTCGATCATTTTATTACACAAAAATAAGAGCAACTTGCTAATAGATTTAGCCCACAGCTAACCACAAAATAAATAAATTTCCATACCAGAAATAATTTGATTTAATGAACACTTCTTTCATTTCAGGAAGAGGGGATCAGGGGCTATTAGTGAAAACCGAGCCAACATTTTGATACACGGATGATCCTGGACCACTTCTGGTATATAACCTCCCCCTCACCTCTGGCCTTTGGACCTCCTGGGTGGCAGGTTCAGGAAGCGCACGCTGGGAATTGGCAGGAAGGGTGAGCAGGTCCTGGTGCTGCCTCTGGTGAGAGGCCCCTGATGGCAGCTCACCCCTTTTCTCTGAACCTGTGGATGAGATACATGGTAGGTATGGGGGTACAGACATTTGCTGTGCTTCTACAGTATGGGGGGTGTTGTGGTAAATGCCTGGGAATCAGATTAATCTCCGAGCATCTCAAAGCCTAGTGCAGCTGACAGACGGTACTAGAATAAATTGCGCTGCAACACACTGAGGGTTTTACAAGGGCGGGTGTGCGACACGGGGGTGGGGGTGGGTTGCTAACTCCACCTGGTGAGTCAGGGGAGGCCTGGCAAGGTTGCTGGATTTCAGGAGAGGGGACAGGAGAGAGCGTGAGACCATCCTCAAGGAGAAGGCTCTGGCACATTCTAGTCCTGTGTTAAGCTGCAGGCAGTTTACTTGGTTATTTTTGACTTGAGGCCTGAGCAGCGATTACCTAAGCTCTCAGTCCTTTGAGAACCTCATTGTCAGGCTGGCTTTCACCACCTCCTCCTGAGGACCTGAGCCACAGAATGGACTGAGAAGTCATGGGAGTTCCTCTGACAGCACCCCAGCGCAACATCTGAGGTGGCCGTGGGGTGAGGAGAGACGGCACCTCCCAGCAGCTCTGTCCCCCCTCACTGAGCTGCCTTACAGAAGCAGTGAGCTGGGGTTTCTTTACCTTCAGTGAGGGAGTGATGATCCAGGTTCTCCACTCAGTACCCAAAAGGGAAAGGAGAGATGTAGAGCAGCCCTAGAGGGAAACACGAGGAGAGGAACTAGTCCAAGGTCACGTTGCTCAGGAAGTAGCAGAACCAGGACTGAATCCGGATTTTTCGGTTCTGCGTGCCTGCTCCTTATACTACTACCCTGCAGTAATAGTCATGAGGAGAAGGCAGGCTGAGCTTTCCTCATGGAATGAGTTGAGCTAGTCTACGTGAAGTCCCAAAGGGCCACCACTGTTGGTGGAGGAGGGAAAACACCATAAAGCCTTTCTCAATTATGGCACAGAGCACCCAATAATATTACGATAGAGGACGAAATTCTGAGCAAAGCGTTCTCAAAACCCCCTCAAGGCCATACAGCTCTGCTGCCTGCTCCATTTGCAGCCCTCCCTGGCCTGGCGGCCGCCGCCTTACTGGGGACCTTTCCACAGTGCCTCTGGCCCTCGGCCCCGCGCGGGCCTGGCTGCGCTCTAGGGGTTCTCCGCGGCAGAAGGGAGCTGGGGGCAAAGCAGCCCATGAAGCCAGGCAGAGGGGCCTCGAGAACCGAGAAAGCAAGAACGGGTGATTTGCTCCAGTTTCTATGTAGGGCATTTTTAGGACGTTGTGCACTTGGCTGAGCTTTCAATTTTGGAGCCTTTTATATGGCTGTGCATATACCTAGACTCTCACGTGGTGCACGAGTCCCTGCCACACAGCAGTAATAAACACTACTTTGGTGTTGGGTTTTAGAGGTTCCTCACCAGGACCGAAACGTTTCACCAGGGGGCGTCAGCCTGGCCCCAGCTCCTGGAGAGCTCAGTTAACGCGGGAGAACAGAAGACCCCCCAGGCCGTGATGTGAAGGCATCGGGCTGCCCTCCAGGGCACCTTACCCAGGGCTTGGTTCTCGAATGTCCATTATCTCGGAAAGCCTTATCTGCATGGCCACAACTAGCTGTGTAAAGTGCATCTAACCCAGCAGGTGAATAAACCTGTCTGCCCAGCCCCGGGTGGGCGCCGTAATGGCTCCGTTCTGAGCTGCGTGCTTGGAAAAGGCTCCTGAGAAACTGCAAACCGACGCCAGCTCCTCCAGCACCGCCTGAGCTGCGCGGCGGGGAGCGAGGGGAGGCGGCGCTGCTGTCACCCACCTGGGGAGCGCCCGGGCGCTGGGGCTGGAACGCCAGAGGCGTTCTCAGGTTGCCTAGCGACGAGCCCGCCGCTGAGCTCATCCCCGCGGGCCCCCGCCCATCCCGCGCGGCTTTACTGCCGCGCTGCTCCCCCGCCCCCGCCCGGGTTCAAAGTACAGGCGGCGGGGCGCGCCCGCCGGGGCCGGACGCGCTGTCACGTGCGGCCGCACATGCCCCGGCGCACGCTGCGCGGCACGTGAGAGGGGGCGGGGCGGGGCGCGGGGGCGCCTGCGCGCTGCCCTCCGCGCCTGCGCGCTCCTCTCGGCGCCCCCGGCTCCAGATGTTGGCCCCGGGGAGGACGGCGGGGGGGCGGGGGGCCTGGCGGGGCGGGGCCTGCCAGGCCGGGGGCGGGGCTTGGGCGAGCTCCGCCGACGGCCGCTTCACCGCCTGGGAGGCCCGGCAGGCATGGGGCGCGGGCGGTGGTGGCTCCGGGTTCAGGGCGGATGCCCGGGGCCTCCCGACCCCGCGGTTCCCGCCGCCCGCCTGGGCCCGGGGCGGCCGCGCGCGGCGCAGGTTTGCCGAGCCCCTCGGGCGCCCGGGGCTCAGGCACTTGCCCAAGTGCGGCCCCTTCCACCCGACTTGCCGTCGAAGGGCCGCGGGGAGAGCAAGGGCGCCCCCGCCCAGGGCGGCGCGGGCCGTTTTCGTTGCCTGCAGACCCTTTCTTCCTCCACGAGAGGGATCGCCTCCCGCTTTCTCAGGTCACCGCGTTACTCGATTTTGTGGCGCTTCGGGACACCCGCATGCTTTGAAGTGGTCCAAGAGGAAGAATTCGTTTGGAGCAATTTTCAAGCGTTCGCGATGCCCTTAGATAGCCGGGCACCCCCGGGCCGCTGCGGGAGAGGGCATGCGCCCCCCACCGCCCAGCGGGGGCCACCTGGCGGCAAAGCGCGCCCCGGCGGTGCTAGAACGTTCGGCCGGGGCAGGCTTTGCCGGGACGCCGCGGGGTGGCTGTGCGCTGTCCAGTCGGAAGGGCGCACGGCCACCGCGCAGGCAGGCGCTGCGCGCCAGAAGGCCCGAGGCCCGAGTGCGTCGCTTGCCTTTTGATAGGTGCGCACAGTGTCCTGGAGGGTGAGTTTAAATAGCGCCGTCTTCCCCGCCCCCCAAAATGTTAGGCTGAGTGAGGGAGACAGCTTAGTTATTAATAATAATCTGAAGTGGAGGCCGCAGGGATAGGTTCAGCCTTTCCCTCAACAGATATATGTTGAGCTCTTACTGGGTGTCAGACGTTGGCTTAGAGCAGTGACCCGTTCTGGCAAATTCTGCTGCCCTCCTGGGGCTACAGATTATAACAAAGCCTCACAAGTTCCCCGGTATTTTCCAGCCAATTATTACTTATGAAAATTAATGACCATAGCCCTCTGCGCTGCCTTTTTTTTTTTTTTCCAGTTGTCCCCTAGAAAGAATGCCGGATGAAAACTCATGTCCAGGTCCACCAAGTCGCCTCTCCGCCTCCTACCCCTCTCCCCTCACGCCTTTGCGCCACACTGGCCTCCTTGCTGGTCTTCCAGTATGTCCGGCTTTGTCTGTACTTCTTTCCTTTGCAAGTAACTCTGCTCGCAGATGTCTGGGTCGCTCATTCCAAAGCCTTTTTTCTGTTTTAGATCTCTGCTCAAGTGCCACTTCTTCAGAAGCCTTCCCTGAACAGCTTATAGGCAAAATGTAAAATGCCACACCCCTCCCAACAGCATTCTTTTTTTTTTTTTTTTTTTTTTTCAAATAAAGAATGTTTTATTTTTCAACGTAGTGGGTATCATCCTATTTTGTTTATTGCTTGTCTTCCTAACTAACATGTTTTGTTCATTGGCACTTGGCACTGAATAAGTAAATACTTATTTGCCTTTCATAAAATAAATAGCTCTTGAGTCTCTGTAAATGTGTTAAGTGAATGAATGAACGAATGAATGAATGTCACTGACAAGCACTTCAGCGTGATTGCTTCCAGTTACAGCAGCTCACAGCTTCTCAAAGCAACCCATTCTGGTGATGAATCTGTTTCCTCAACAGCTACTGAGCACTTGCTATGTTCCAGGCACTGTGTGACTTGAAGAATAAACCAGATAGAGAAGTCAACAAGTAGTAAGGAGTCAGAAGCAGTTAACACCCCATACCTGCAAACGGGAAGAGATTCAGAGTGCTTTGGAAGCTGATAGAATTTTATCGTCTTCATGAAACTATAGATACAGTATTTAAGCATTAAGAGTGCTTCCCTAACAATAGGGTTAATATCAGTATTATTTTGGCCCAAATGATTGCAATTTATTATGTTCAAAAGTTGTTCATGTTACTGAAGCACCTTATCTGAAATGTAAAAGTAAAGCTGCTGACCATTTCTCCCTCCCCTCAATTAGAACAAGCTGCATTTGCTGCATAGAGGAAGAAGTATGTTTCCAAACAGTGTATCTCACCTCTCAGATGGCCCCCAACCTCTGTTTGGGGCTGAGTGGACCCTCTGAATGTGTCGCATGGTGGAATTCGAACACGTGACTAAGGCTTGAAGTTCCCTGCCTTCGTCACATGGCTCTTGGCTGCCTCTGCCAGCCGTGAAAACCTTTTTCCCTTAGTCAGTGAGCTTTCTCAACGCAAGGACAAGCACCTGTCCATCAGTGTCTCCTCGACCAGCACAATGCCTGGCACACAGCAAGCGCTCAGTCAGTGTCTGTTGAAATCCTCACCTTCCTCCCCAAGCCTGCGCTCATTTTCCTGGTTCAAGCCTTCATCATCTCTCACCGGGACCATTGCAGGAGCCTATTCAGTGGCCTCTGTCCAGTCTTCCTCTCCCCACACATTGTCAAAAGAGCAGGCACAATCGACTCTCAACGCAAAGAGCATCCTAAAGAATCGTCAGGGCTCCGCGTTACAGAAGGAATGCGTGAAGGCCTACCGAAGCTTTCTCTTCCAGTTCCACCCTCTCCTTTCCTATTTCTTCCAGCCAGAATATGGGCGTCTCATTCCCTAGTCACCCTGAATTAGTCACAAGTTTCTGAGTACGATTTGCACTCCCAGATGTTTGTCTTTGAGCAGAATGACCTTCTCTATTTCAAGGCCGCCTCCTCTGTGAAGACTTCCACAACCATCTTAGTCAAAACCTCGACTTCACCCACCCTTTGCTTTGCTTCTCTTCACCCTTTGCTTATAGTTCCGTGTCAGCGTCTAAAATCTTATCCCACAGATGTGGGATAAGAACTGTGTGCACAGTTCCACAAAAGTGATGCCTGTCCTTATTTTCTTTCATTGAGTCTAACTTCAAGTCTCCAGATTAAAGACATTTATTCACAAAATGCATGTTGGGCATCTTGCCTGTCCAGACCCAGTACTAGATTTGGGATATAGTGAGGAATAAATAACAGAGCTTCCTTCACAGACACCCTCACTCACGGCATGGAAAGGATGGGGACGCTTCACCAGAGTTTTAACACATTCTCAGCGGCACATGTGGATGGGCAGCGACACCTTTCCCTCTGACCCGGTGGGAAGGGAAGTGAGGGTGAGGGCTGAGTAGGTTGGGAAGGTTGCGCTTTAGGGAGATTATGCCTGATGGGTGGGATTCTCTTGACGAGGTGGGGATTTGCTGAAGGTGAGGAGTCTGGGGATGAGCAGAGGTCTTGGAGAGTGGGCTCAGTGAAGGAAACTTGAGCAAGCTAAGAGCAAATAAGCCGTCTAACAGACAGCAGAGGGGGCCAAGAGGAGGCTGGGCGTGATACCAATCTGTGCGGCCAAATACAAACAATAAATTATAATACAATGTGAATAATTTTTTGAGACATTGATCTCACTTCATTTTCCCCTGCACCCAATTCCAAGAAGGCCTTTGAGACTACTCACATCAGGGGGTTTGGGGTTAGATATTTAAAGACAACCTCCCCTAGGCCTTTCCCCCCTCCTTCAAGGCAGAGGTCTCCAAGGGGCCCTCTCCAGGCTGAGTAATACTTGTAGAGGGAGGCTTCCTCTGTAGTTAATGCTGCTTTGATGCTTAAAAACAGTTGCCATTTTAAAACTTCAGATTTCATCCTCTCCTAGAGAAATCAGGTGACCTGGCAATACTCGGCCTAGAAACTTGTCTAGGGGCACAGGAACCTGTTGAAACCTAATGCTGCCTTGATCTGGAGGTTATTGATCTAGAGAGAGTGGTTTCCCCCGAGTAGGAGTGTGGTCTAAATTTGGAGGAGATAATCCAGGAGGGACTGGAGCTGGCAGGCCAGGGACGCCTCCTGGGTCAGGCTGGTGCCTTCCGGCGGTGACTCCTGCTGCTGAGGCCGCTCCGGCCCCGGGCGCCGCCCGCTCTCGCGCCCTCACGTTTCCACCACAAAGACACCGCGGCTTCGCTCGGAGACCGTCTCTCGGCACGGAGCCCTCTTATTCATGCTTCAAGACATTTTTCTCTTTTTCCTCTAACTGTTAAGCTTTATAATTTCCTCGTATTGCTAAGCCATCTTGCTGTGTTCACCCTTAGCCCTACTCTCATGGTTTAAGCCGGTCCTACTTTACGTCTTATCCAGTCACCTCCTCTGCTTTCAGCCTTTACTTACTTTGAATTTTGTCTATCATTCTTATTTTTATTTTAACATAAGTTAGTTTAACCTTGCTCTAATCTTTATTCCGTTTTTTAGAGCCCACGCTGTATTGTTTTATGAGCTTTTATAAATCTCCTGGTTTAAAATCTGACCTGACTATTCCTTAAAATTGTCTTACATCTTGATTTTTGGCTCTTCATTGGTCTTAAATCTTCTAGAATCCTTTGGCATCACACTTTAATCTCTTATTTTCTCCTCGCTTCCTTTTTGGCACCAACATTTCCCCCCTGCATGTTCTCTTATTTCTATTTCGTTCTATTGGTCTAATTTAAATAATGGCCTGAAAGCCGCACATTGAACTTAGGAAACCTCTGCGCTTGCCGCCTCCCCACTTCCTGCCAGACATGACCGGAACCAGTGGGTTTTGCATTCTGTGCTTTCCTTCTTTTCATATTGTATGTCTTTAAATTGTTCATCTCTAATTGTTTTAATTAAAATTTTTTTGGTTGCAAAGAACAAACTCATTCCACTTGCCTCGGGTGATGGGCATTTTATTGTAGGAATGAGTGCAAATAAGGAAACAGGAATCTCAGCCACCACGTAGGTCAGGCATCGTGCCAAGCCTACAGGAAGACCTCAAGAGGGCTGGAGCTCCTGTGGAGCTGGGCCTACCAAAGAAATGGCACAGCAGAAAATGCACTATTAACGTGGGAATCTTCATTCTAGCCTCTGTTACTGCGCATAACCTAACGAATTTCAAAGATAAGGAAAAGAATCAGTCGTGTGGACACCAGGAAGAAGAGGCAAGTCACCCAAAAGGGAAGAGAAGGCTAGTTGAGGCAGCCTCCATCACAGCATGCCTTGCAGAGGACAGAAGGGCAGTGCTTACTCCACCCCTATACAGAAACGGCAGCACTGGCCTGCGTGGGAGCTTACGGGAAAGGCAGAATCTCATTTCCCACTCCAGCATTTTGCCCAGATCCTCGGCTGACCCCTACGCATATTAAAGTTTGAAAAGCAGCAGTCTATACGGTTCTGAGGGGAAGAAAATGTGATGTGGTTTTTTTTTAACCCATCCAAGGAGTTCCTCTAGTATAAAGGCAATGAATTAACACTCTCAAATCTGAAGGAGGTGAAGCACAGGGCTCCTTGACCCTTCCTCGCAGCTTTCTTTGACCTTTTTCTTCTTTTCCCCCCTAAGAGAGTCTGTTTCTCTTGCTTCTTTGTGATAGGGCCCATTAGAGCATTAGAATCACTTGGGGAAATTTTGCTTGTTTTTCAATCCTGTTGAGTGGATCCCACCCTCAGAAACCTGATTTGTCTGAGATGAGACCCACAAGTCAATAGTTTTCCAGAAGCCCCCATGGCCACTACAAAACACAGTGAAGATCCAGAACCACCAAGGGAAAATCGAATCCATGAACCATTCCTTGAAAAACATTCTTGGACAGTAGACCATAAGAAATGAATCAAAATAAAGAACTCGGGAGTGGAGAACCTGTGGTGAGAGGAAATTGTTGAATCTACTTAAAAATAAGCTACAACCACATAACTGGGGATTTTGTTTAAAGAATATAATAGTTGGGGCTTTAGAAGGTGTCTTAGTCAGCCAAAGGGGTGCTAATGTGAAATACCAAAAATGGGTTGGTCTTTATAAAGGGTATTTATTTGGGGTAGAAGTCCACAGATACCAGGCCATAAAGCATTAAGTTTCTTCTCTCACCACAGTCCATTGCCACGTGTTAGAGCAAGACAGCTGCCGGCATTTGCCAGGGTTCAGGCTTCTGGGGTTCCTCTCTT